>JAHRHJ020001136.1:0-32305 GCA_019776745.2 Taxus chinensis
TGTGGCATATTGTGATATGTAGGTGTCTCAATGTGTTGTAGGACTAGATTGATTTAAAAGAATGAGTTTGTATCATGATGTTTTTATACCCTGTTTTGAAGAAATTGTGTGTACCACCTTGTTCTTGTAGCAATGGAATGTTTGTTGTGATTACTATGTTCATCGTATGTATGATTTGTTGTAAATATGTAATGGGCTTCGATGTTGTGGATTTAGGCTCCATACGGTAGTGGTACAAACCCTGTGTATGGTGATTGCACTTGGGTGCATAATGTGGAAGTTGATGTGTTTACAAAACCCGGTGAATGTATGATTTTTTTTGTTTTGTGATCTATCCTTGTATTGTACTAGCCATTTGTGTTAGTGATGGTAGTTACATGTTATGTGTGAACCTTATTCGCTAAACCGACCCTGAGGGAAATCAGTAGAAGTTATGTTGAGAGTGAGAATGGTGTACAATGGTCAATAACTCAAGCCGAAATTTGGTTTAGTAGATAACAACCTATGAGATTTTTTTCCTCTCTCCCTATGTGGTTGTATGTATGTAACCTAAGTGCAACTATGACTATGTGTTTAGCCTTGTCGAGTGGTGGCTGGAGGATTCATATAGAGGTAATGACAGTGTATTATTGATATGTATTTTCGGTCTGAGGCTATGATGTTCCGAGTTGCTCTAGCAACTCGTTGAGTACCCCTTTGGTGCTAGATAATGCCACCCAGTTATCGTATGTGACATTATATAAGTTGATTTATCGTAAATTGAGCTTTTTACTTTATTTGTAAGGGACCAAAAGCATCTTTTCTGATTGCCATGCTTTACAATTTTGGCATTTCCTGGTTTTTGTACTAACATGTGGATTTGACACTAACTATGGCTTTTGGCCAGTTTATTTTTCTCGTTGGATTGGAACTTATTTTAATTTTAATTTTTATCGGCCTTTCTCCCAAGCTTGTACTTTACCACGTTGGCACTTAGCTTGGATTTTATGCTGGGTCTATTGTCATGATGTGTGGAATAGGTCATGATGCACCATGGATGGTTTTGGACCATGGGACCGCTTCGGCGTATACAGGTACTCCCCCAAGATTTACAGATAACTAACGGGTTTGTTTAAAAAAAACCACGCGTTATTATTCACTTGGGTTAGGAGTGTTCGAACTCTAGTGTCTTAGGCCATATGGACAACCGTCCTCCTTGAGGGATGCATAGAGCTTTATGGAGTCATAGAGACTTGACTGGAGGCATAAGAGACTTGCGGGAGGCATAAGAGTTTGAGGGAGGCTATGCTATTTGTCTGTTATGGTTGAGTTTAGGATATATGTTGAGTTATTGTGATGTTTGGTAGTGATTTTGATGTATGTGTTACTCATGTCAGATGGATATAGTTGTGATGTTGTGTTTATGTCATTGATTCCATTGTGGGACACGATGTACCTGTAGCATTTGTTTGTGTTATGTGAATTTTTCATCGATGCAAATGGAGGAAATTGTTTGTGATGTAGTTACTCTTTTGTTCGAGGGGGTATTTACTATGCCAGTCATAGATGTGTGACGAGTACTATGTTATGTGGACTGTGCTATTCTATTCCATATTTGGTAACATTTTGTGGTGCATACAATCTGAAGTATTATTGTGTGCTTGTGAATCTGTTAGTGTCTTTTGAGCCTGATAGGGTGTGTGTTATCAGTTCATGTTGGGCCACACAAATAAGGAATAAACTAAAAAATATTCACAGGATGAAAATTTTAAACCAATTCAAATAAGATAATGCTAATGGAAAGGAACTAATGAAATAATAAATTAAGAGGGAAACTGCCAATCTTCACAGAACCTTGAAGTTAAAATTTCTACCAAATGTTCCATATGGATACCCTTGTGACCATGCTTTCATCAACTAAAATTTTAAACCATAGGGTGTACTTTCTCCTTTAACGGTTCTGGTTGCGCACTCATTTAATTTTTTTGTTGTGTTTATTCACATCGAGGGATCTATGCTTTCCTTAAGGGGATAGAATGTAATGCCCCGTTCATTGTTTCCCCTAGTTCTTGTCGCATGACCCTCTTGTGGAGCTTCCACGCTGTATGTAATTCTGATGTCTTGGCTCCATGGTTCGTTCTTGCTTGGTTCATCCTGCGAACGTTAACATCTAGTTTTAGTCCCCTTGTTTTTCTTAGGCCTGTTCACAGGTTTGTTTAATCATTGTGAGTAATTGGGCAATTCTATGCTTACTTCTCTAGCTGCTCATCTGTTTGTGAGTTAATCTTCTCGGGTTCATTTAATCTACCACAAATCCCGTTTAAACCTTTTTTAGCTTATGGAAACTAATTCAGGTTAATCTTGTAACCTCCTTTTGCATTTGTATTAATATATCTCTTTCGTATGCTTGTGAGTTTACTTATTTTAGTGAGATTTGTTATCCTATATCTTTGCTGAAGGAGGGGCTCATGGGGTGGCCTGGTGAGGGGAGGAAGTGTGATTTCAAATATATTTAAAGAATCTCATTAAAAACCTAGATTAACATAAAATGGAATTTTTTTTCAATATCTATTTTGCAAGAACACTTATTCAGTTCCCATCATTTCTAATTATTTGAATCATTAAAAATCTTTGTTATTAAATATGATACAAAAAATCAAATGCTATTCCTGGTAAGACACTTATAGCTTCCTCTCTAATCATTCATTGATTTATTCTATTGATTCTGCTTGAATTCAAAATTGAAGTAACAAACACATTACAATTTTTATATAATGATACAACATCGAATCTTTAATTTTCATGTTTTCCAATTGATGTTCAAGTCCTTATCTTAAATGTGTCTTCATAATCACAACTTTAGGCCACTGTAGCATATTTTAACTCCCTCAAATTTTCATTGTTTAATAAAGCTTACTATCCATAGAGACATCCTAAAGTTTGTACTTGCTTCCATTATGGAGGATCTTCTAAGTTTAAGTGGTGTTTTCACGTTTTCGGAAGGTTTTTCTTTTATTCCTTACCACACCTCCCACAAGTCACAATGCCAAAGGCTGATTTTGTTATGATTTAGATTGAAGTTCTTTTGCGGGTGTGGATAAGGAAAAATAATTGGACAATGATATTTTCGTTAATTTTGAATGGCAACCAAGTTCTTAAATGATAAAGGAATTAATTGGAAAAAAAAACCTACAAAAATAGTTTAACCTCTACCATTGAATTAATAGGTAGTGGTGAGGATGCCAAGGTTTTTTTTTAAAGGATTTAAAACGGCTTACACCCACCCTCCACGGACCACCTTGGCCAAACAGGTCCATTCGCTGTCTTGTGCCAAGTGGATGGCATTTAGTCCCTCCAAACCACCTAACTTAGACCGTATAAATGGCCATTATGTTTTACCTTGCGTGTGAGGGAGATGGAGTTGGTGGAAAGTCCGTTTTTTCACCTAGATCTCTTTTTGATTATTGTTCATATGCTTATGGTGGTGCAGTAATGGTTTTGACATGAGGGCTAGATGGAGCTTCAAGCTAATTGAAGGTAGGAGTGTGTTACCTCCACTTTCATTCGGTGCTGCGACGGGTATTCTTGTCAGTATCCATCAAGCAGCGGCCTACACAGTACGTAGCCGCAAGCAGGCATGTGCAGATAGTAGGAAACCCTTTCTGAGTTGCATTTCAAAACAAGCAGGTGTCCAGTCTATGAGTTTGTTACTGTTAGTATCAAGGATCATCAAAAATTCAGGGTCCCTTCAAGATTTTGTTTATCAAAATCAAATATGTGACAGTGAGAGTGTTAACAGGAGGACTGATGTGAAATTTATTTACAAAGATTCTCTATTGATACCCCGTCGTTTGTGGCATTTTATCACGTGTGC
Organism: Taxus chinensis; assembly: GCA_019776745.2. NCBI lineage: Eukaryota > Viridiplantae > Streptophyta > Pinopsida > Cupressales > Taxaceae > Taxus > Taxus chinensis. Next base: position 3,854 of record JAHRHJ020001136.1, read on the forward strand.
ACGCTGCGGATTCGTGGATTTCTCTCTCTCTTGACATACGTTATTTGGAGGCGTTATCTTCTTAAAATTTACATTATCCCTGTCTTGTGCGTTCGTTGTCTCTGTCCTTCTCTAGTGCCCCTCTTTAATGAAGGCTAGAAAGTTGTTTAGAGTGTTGTTGAATCTGGCCTGTCCCTTCTTTCAAGTATGTGATGGGAAATTTTTTATTAAAACAATTGTGGACAATCATACCGTGTTTGTATAGTCTGACAGGCACCTGAGGACCCACCGTTCTTTCCGTTCGACAGTTCTTATAAAATGGAAGCTCTATGCCCAGGTAGCATAGATGAGAATGGGGCTGAGGCCCAGCCATTAAAAGGGGAGATTAGACCTAAGGATTGTTGTTGCTGGTCCGGGCGGTGTCCATGAAACCTTTTCCTTTTGGAATCTGGAGAAACAAGGGCAAGAATTTCTACACTTTTTACTATTAACTATATTTAAAATTATTGTGAAATCGAACACCTTTCCTTGCATTGATTTGAAGTTGGATACCATGATGGATATCTCCCCTTCTGCTTGTTTCTTCTGTTTTAGATTTTATCGGTGTCAGTATGTTGGTCGAAAGGGGGTGTGCCTTACTATAGGTGTGAGTTTTTGTTGCTCGAGTTGATAGCCCTTCGTCTGTTGTTATGTCTTTATTCTTCTCTGCGATGGAGTTGCAAAGTTATTATGTGATCAAAACTAGATTCATATCATGGAAAGTAAGTTTACGATAAAACATGAAGCTCCTCCCTAGCACCCAAGTTTTATTTGGAAGTTTTTTGTTAAAATCCTTCTCAAGTCCCTTTGATAACCTTTTTGGCATCAAGAAGGAACGGTTGTAGGATTAGTGTGAATCAATGTATGGGTAGCACCAGCTTAGAGTTCGGTATTAAATATTTTTTAGAAATGAACAAAGGTTGGGTGCAATGCATTTTCCGTCTCACGTGTTAGGACTCTTATATTATCTTTCATCTGTTTTAGGGCTTTAAGGCCATCCTCAAGAAGTACCTTGACATCCCTATCAATTGAAACCAGAAATAGCTTTTCGGATTATAAACTAAAGCTCGAGGTGTCATGTGCGAATCCAGTTAAGTACCTCATGCCACTAGAATAGTTTTGGTTAATACCCCTCTCAGGAATCATTGTGATGGCGCTCTTATATTTTTCCCTAACTTGCATTATTTCTCTTTGTAATGTTAAGCTATTAATTAATATTGCTCGGTTTTTTTTTTTAATAATGGCACTAGTTTTGAAAGGGATATACCTTGAATACAAAAATAAGGCATTTAAGCAGATAAGAGTGAGAAGAAAACTAGCAGGACTAACCAAGTCCAGGTAATACAATGAAATTCCACGTACCCAGAAAGAAACAGCACACAGCGAGAAATTAACAGCAAAAAACAACAAAAAAACAAGTAACCGACAGCCAAGAAATAGTAAGAATAACAAAAGAGTGCCAATAGAAGATGTAGGACTACTCTTGGCTGCTTGATCAACACTGATCTGACATTTTTGTTTTCCAAGCATGAAACAACCCAGAAGCGGGTCATGTGGGCAGATTTCCGTCTTATCGAGCTCCTCGATGTTCTTTTGCTCTCTTTTTCAATATGCCGCAAAGTACAGTCGGGACCACCGCTGAGGTTGGAGGAAACCACTTTTTGGCATGCACAGATGAATTCCTCAATATTGCCGGTTTTTATGCACGTCGTAATTACCTTAATATTTGTGATGGAATTTCCTTAAATGTGATTAATCTCGGGAAAAAAAAAACTCAGCTTTCATTTGATTAGTCTTAGGGATTCATCGCGGAAGGTTTGTTTTTTGTTTTGATTAATGTCACTAGAAAATTATGTTTTTTGTATCTATATGTGATGGTGACTTGTTACCAAGGGTGCCTTACATAAAATGTTGTGGTTTTTGGGAAATAGGTAATTTATTTAACTAACCCAAACATTAGAATTGTTGTGGAGTTTGCAAATATTTAGTGTTATAAAAAAAATTTGTGACATTTTGTATTACCTTGTTTGATAAGAAACTACATCTTATCTCGCGTGGTTTGTACTAGCCGGTAGGCATGGCCTTCTTGAATCCTTTGATTGAAAATCATCTTGGGGTTAATGGTCAAAACTAGTAATGTTTACCTTCCTTCAAAACCTAGTGTGTGTTACTCTATTTGTATTTACTGATTTGAAACTAATATACATGGCTGTTGTCGTTATTTTGAAAAACCGTGGTTCCCCTTTTTGGGGCCGATCAACTCTGTCTTTAGAAATATATATTTTAGCTATGCGTTGGTACCTTTGATAAATGTTCTAGAGGTTGGTAGAATATACAAATCTCATCTTGGTAATTATTATTTAATTGATTTATTGATGGGAAATTCGGTGTTTGCTTGATGTTATTTTCTCCGTATAGGGCCAAGGGTCAGTCTATACAATTGCTATACTTTCGTTGCTTTTACCTCCTAACTAAAGTAAAACATCTTATCCTTCGTGATGGGCATGATGGAGTACTTATTATAACTTGATGTGTTGATAGTGTTTAGAGTTGACCCAATTTCTTGTAATAAGTGCTTCCTTTGTGGATGGTTAGATAATACTATAGGGGTTTTGTTGTAGCCTATCTTGTTCAGTTCTCATGAACTGACTCTTGTGGAAAAGTGTTTGCATGATGGATTTTTTTGTGAGTAGATGAGGGAAAAGGGAAAGACTTGTAGCTTTTTACATCAAACCAAGTTGAGGAAGGTTGATTTTGCATTTGAAGCCTTTTTATATTGTTTAACTATTGATAACATCTAGTGGAAAATTTAGAAGAGGATCAATGTCTAGTTTATTGTACGTGGATTATTTGTCTTAACTTTGGAACTTCTGAATTGGAGATCTATATGGGAAAAATTAAGAAGTTGGATTACACTTGTTGAGTGACCTTAATGGATGACTGGTATTCTACGCAGTTGATGTAACCGTATTTTTCGTTTTCGTAAATGAGTATTGTAAACTTCACCCATCGATTAAAGTTGAGTTACGTTTAAATTTTCTAAGGCTTAGTAAGAGGTGTAGAAGTAAAATTAAAATGGTGTTGTTTAATCTTATAGAAGTTAACTAAAAATTATATTGCAAATAAATTAGGGTAGAGATGACCAACTTAGCAGGTATTGCCAATAAGTGATCAAAGATGAAACTGTCTTTTTTTAAGTAACAATCATATAAATTGATTATACCTAGATACCACTAAGTGAAAACACTATCCCGTATGGTGAAAAATTCTTAAAACGAACTTAAGGGAAAATATATGGTTGATTCTGGAAGATAATAAGATTTTAATAAGCAGGAGAAAAACAATTTCGGGAAAACCACACAATCTATCTCCAAACCCATTGGAAGGTAATGGTTTTATTTTATTAAAAATCATTTAGGTAAAGCATAAAGTAAAATCTTTAATAATTATGGCTAATTCCTCAAGATCAATTAATTCTGTAATATAATGAGGTCTAAATAGATGTCAAATCAACAGTCTCCCTCTAACTTTGGTTTCCAAGCGTGCTATGTCTTTTCTGCTATTAGATGTTGGAAAGCGACCATCATAGTGTAATAAAGGGTATGCGCAAAAGTTCTAGTAGAGTAGAGTAATAGATGGCTTGTGGAATTAAAATTTAACCACTGTCTCTACAAATAAAACATATTAAGTAAATAAATGTCAATCATTAATAGAGGAAGATTTAAAGGGGGGGATTATTAGGTCAAAGGATAAACTTAGCTTGGCAAGTTGTGGTACGATACGAATTCATATGCTCTGAGCTCCTTGAAAACGTAAGCTAAAGAATTGCAAGAAGTGTCTTTTTAAATAAATAACCCTCAAGAATATCTCAATTGTGTTGGCCCTAACTGTAGTGTGTTCTGTGGTTGGATCTTATGTTGTCATGTCAAAATAAAAAAAGGTATTAGCCTTTTGGGTTGTGAACGTTTCCGTGCTGACCTTGTTGGTCATACCCCGGAAAAGTGGTTCCCAGCGTTGAGTAGTTGTAACTTTGTGACGGACATGTTGTGTCATGTTATGTGTGGAAACAAGTCAAAAAAATATACGCTTCTTTTACTGTGTGTTATGGTGAATTTTTTTGTGGGTAGTTTACAAGTCCAAACAAGAAGAAGACTTTGAAATCATGTTTACCTTTGTTGAAGTTTGAAAAGAAGATTACACCAGGAGAAGTATACCATTGAACAACATCCTCTTATCATCACACACACTTTATGGAGGACATTATATGACGTCCATCTCAGTGGGTCTTCATTAGAAAATGTATCATTTCACCAAGTTTCCTTTCCTCTCACCTTTACAATTCTTTGGAAACACTTATAGAAAAAAGAAAAAAAAATTCACCACACATCAAACAAATAGGTTTATGAAGAGATCATGATTCTTTCGATTGATTATATAACTTACATGCATCTTGGTAAGCCCAATACTAGATATATAGATATATTCAAACATTAATGAAATTATTAACTTATTCTTCCTGGAGAAATATCACAAAACCAAGAATTTTGGCATTAAATTACTTACCATACCTGTCTCTGAAGATCTCAAATTTCAAAGGCATACCCAAGCTATGACACTCCATTTTTATGCACGAACTTTAATCATTATATGATTTCTAGCTGTTTATTTAAGAAATACGTCTGCATTCACACTTGTCTTGACTACCTTGTAAACCATTGGATTATGTGAATACGCCCTTAACTCTTAAATTGATCTGACATAGGGCTATATAAATACATTGTGGAACAAAACACCACGACAATACCTTCTTTGGATGGTATCTTAGTCATTCTCCTTGTCTTAAGTACAGCAAATGTTTTCTTTTTTTTATTTTTCACAATTCTTGTTTCATGGCTTCACGAGGATGCACAAAACCCTCAAGCTGGTATAGGTAAATACCTTTTACAAGAAGTTCTCAAGAATCAAAACATACATCATGGCCTTAACAATATTCTTTAATTGAGATTTATACTAACCCTGGTTCATGAGCTCATACGATTTGTTATTAGGCCTTTGATTATTGAAAGAAGAGCCACACCACTATAAAGTATTTTTCAAGAATACATATTCATGTTTTTAACAAAAATTGATTCATGACATAAGACCTTTAAAACCAAATTTTCTCTCAACAATCACCCAACCATAATTGTTGAAGTTATTACACAGAATTGTAGAATAATATACTTCAAATTTGCAAAATATTACGGGAACTATAATAAAACATGGATTTATCAGTGAACCTTTTAAAACAATTCAAGTCATGAGTACTCTACATATAACTTAAGAGAATCATCAGAGCATATGATTCCAGATGAGTCATATTTAAACTTGAAACCAGCTCTACGTATATGAACGGCATAAGAATCATGATTATTCTATACCTATGACGATCATTGTTAGCATTATCATACTTGAGACTCTCTTATCTCTTAACATGGTTAACTTCTATGAGACCTTATGATAAACACGGTTATATACTCCCTTTGAGAAAAATGATTGAGCCTGATGACTACAAGGAAAAAATACATTACCAGTATTGGCGAGACCAAAGGACCCTTAATATTGACTTGAATAAAACAAGAATTTTGAGCTACGACTTACATCTTGAACTAGATATGTAGTCAAAAACTATATATTTTAACCACCTACAACCTTTTATGACTCTAGTAGGACAATCACCTAGCTATCATGATCACAAGACAAACCTCAACACTTTGAAAAATAGGTAAAGACTCTTTTCTTGACATCAAAAACTCATCTTCAAACTTTTTTTCAAATAAACAAGCTATTGAAACTCCTTAGGCATATAGACCATGATACTTACAAACAATACATAACTAAAGTCCATGACCTTTTTGTGATCATAGACCCTTTTTCAGCATTAGTATCAGAGATAATCCATGACATTGATCATCCTTCCTTGGACTAATAAAAAACAAATACGTTGACAAGTAACCTCTAAAGACAAACACAAAATCAATTCTTTAGATGACAACATGATCGATGGGAACAACACCACTCAGAAACCTATAAAAAAAAAGGCAAAAAAAAAAACTATAAGACAGTCATTATCATCACCTATTACTTTTGAAGTGTCCTAAAATCCTAGCCTTCTCAAATTTTTACTGTTCAAAGAATTTGAATGCAGATAGATATGCCACATGTTGACTTTCTCAACCTTTATCATTTCAATAAAGAAAACAATCCTCCTGATATTCTTTTTGACAGGATAACGTTTTCTTCCAATTTTGATTGTACAGAACTGCTTGGATATCCGTTACTTGATTATTCGTGAGCATTATGATTTGTAGAATCACTTAGACTGACCTTCATGATTAGGTCTTGAATGTCATGGATATACCTTTTACATTCAAACTTTTGCTGAAATTTTTTGATTTGGCATAGTCTTGGATTAATCACCCAGTCTTTGACATTTTATTAAAACAACACTCATCTTGTTTTGGTTAATAAAAACTTCCTGAATTCAGCCACACCTCATTAGCCTTAGGACAAAAAGAAATGAAGGACAGGGACAGATTGTACAAGAAAAAAAGTATTTTCTATTCAAACAAGGAACAGGAATTATACAAAACGGTTATAATATAGGCCTTAGAAAAAACAAAAAAACTTCCTAAAGAAAAAAAGAAAGTCAAACAAAAAAGTAACCCAGAAGTAAAGAGAATCGGGTTTAATAAACAAGAAAACCCATTACAATTAATCACACCAATGAAGCACTAATTAAATCTGAATCCCTAACATCCCCCCTTAGGCAACATGGGGCGAAAGAAACATCTCAAGACTGGGGGAGGAAAACAAAAATCGGAATGCCTAAGCAGAATTTTAGGGTTAATACTACTAGTTGGAAGGGAGTCTAGATAGTCCTACACATGATCAATCTAATTTTCCCCATAGTGAATCCCATACCAAAATTGATTCACACGTCCGTGAGGTCACCTATTGGACAGAATCAAAACGACACTTGATTCAAGCTGAAATCTCTTTCTCAAAGCCGATCAAGTTTAGAAGTAAGTAGTCACGAATCCTCATATTCCACAAGGACACTTAGTTTAGCTGGTATATCGAGTCTTCTTTCAGCATCCACTTAATGAAGACATCGATAATTTCAATTAACTGGGGAAGGAGGGGAACCCACACCCATTATTCGGCAGCCACCACTCAAAGCAACTGAAAATATTATAGAAAAGTGCCACCAAAGCTACTACGCGACCTATCATCTTAGTGATGAGAGAGGGCAAAATGATCACCCTCTCTCCATTGCCTCTATCCGTCTAGGGAATGAATACTAGCTCATGCGGATGGATATGAAGCCTCATATTGGGTCTCAGACATCGGAGTCCACAACAATGCGTTGGGAGACAATTCATTGCTAGTGTTTGAAATGGTGAGGACATGTTTAACCAAAGAGTAAATAAGATGGCCTTGTGATTAAAATTACCCTTGATCTAAATAAACAGAATTAAGTAAATAAAATGTCATGATAGCGAAGTATTTAAGATAATTAATCAGTGTCAAAGGAATAACTTAGCTGGCAAGGTTGAATTGAATTGTACGAATCATATATTGAGCCTCCTTGAAAAACGTAATTAAGCTAAGAATTGCCAAGAGTATTTTTAAATTAATATAACCTCAAGAATATCTTATTGTGGTTGGCCCTCACTGTAAGTGGTTCTATGGTTGGACTTCTATGTTGTCATGTCAAAAATAAAAAGGTATTATCCTTTGGGGTGAAACATTAGTTGCTGACCTGTGTTCATCTCATAACAAGTGTTCCCAGAAGTTGGTTTGTAACTTTGTGTGACATGTTGTGTCGTGTATGATGTGGAAAGTTGGAAGTAAGTCAAAAAAAAAATTATTCCATCTTACTGTGTTGTTCAGTGTGTGAATTTGTTTTTGGGTCGTAACACTGGTATCAGAGCATAGGTTCTTGCTCAAACCTCTAGGCTAGCTTTGGATGGTGGGTGGTGTTACATGATGATTACTGCATGATGATGATGATGTTGCATGATGGTGGTTAGATATGGAAGAGTAATGGCTTAAGCGAGATGTGTGATCCATGTCGTTAATGTGATATTGTGAACGCAATGATGTGTAGGTCACTTGTGTGTGTTTGTGATCATGTGACTATGTCGGGGATGGGAGTAGTATTCTCTATCTTCTTGTGGATTCTATGAGATTCACGTGCTAATATTGTTGTGATGTGTTGAAAAGAATTATAATGTGGATGAGTAGTGTTGGGCATGCGCAATTGTGATATGTAGTGTCTCAATGTGTTGTATGGACTAGATGATGGTAAAAGAAAGAGGTTGTATACATGATGTTTTCATGTTTGAAGAAATGGTGTACCACCGTGTTCTGAGCAAATGGATGTGTTGTGATGTACTATGTTCATCGTATGTATGATTGTTGAAATAGGTAATGCTTTCATGTTTTGGATTTAGGCTCATCCGGTGAGTGTATGAACCCTATCGTATGGTGATTGCACTTGGGTGCAGAAGTGGTAAGGATGGGTTACACCCGGTGAATGTATGATTGTGACTCTACCTTGTATATGTAATGCCATGTGTTAGTGATGTAGTTACAGGTTATGTTGTGACTCCGGCTAACCAGACCCTGAGGGAAATCAGTAGACAAGAAGGTATGTGAGAGTGAGGAAGGTGTTACCATGGGTCAATAAATCAAGCCGAAATTTGGTTGTTTAGTAGAAACAACCTAGATTATTCCTCTCTCCCTATGTGGTTGTACTGTATGTAACCTAAGTGCAAACTATGACTATGTTTAGCCTTGTCGAAGTGGTGGCGGGATTGATTAATATAGCGGTTAATGACAGTTGTATTATTGATATGTTATTTACGAGCGAGGCTTGATGTTCCGAGTGCTCGCAACTCGTTGAGTACCCCTTGGGTGGCAGAGAATTGCAAAACAGTTATCGTAATGCGACATATTAGAAAGTTGTTGTATGTCGTAAATTGAGGTTTTTACTTATTTTTGTAAGGACCAGCAGCGTTTCTTGATTGCCATGCTTTGTACAATTTTGGGCTTTCCCTGGTTTTGTACTAAAATGTGGGATTTGACACCAAATAGGATATTGGCCATTTATTTTTATCTTGGATTGGAACTTATTTTTAATTTTTAAGTTTTTCTCGCCTTTCCAAGGGCTTGTACTTTACCCACTTGGCAACTTAGATGGAGTTGGTTATGCTGGTTTGCTATTGTCTGATGTTGGAATTAGGGTCATGGATGCACCATGAAGGGTGGACCTATGGACACGCTTCGTCGTCTAAGGGTACGTCCCAAGGAGAGTACAGATAACTACGGGTTGTTCAACCACGCGTTATTATGTCAATGGAGTTAGGAAGTGTTCGAACTCTATGTGCTTAGGCCTAGGGACAACCGGCTCCTTGAGGGATGCATAAGAGCTTGAGGGAGTCATAAGAGACTTGAGGGAGGACATGAGGAGACTTGAGGTGAGGCATAAGAGTTTGAGGGAGGCTATGATATTCTGTGGTCTGTATATGGTGATGTTTCAGGATATATGTGAGTTAGTGTGATGTTTGGTTAGTGGTATTTTGAGTATGTGTGTACTCGATGCAGATGGATATCTGTTGTGATGTTGGTTATGTCATGATTTCCATTGTGGCCACTATGTACCTGTAGAATTTGTTTTGGTGTTATGTGAAATTTTTAATAGATGCAAATTGAGGAAATGTCTTGTGGTTGTAGTACTTCTTTTGTTCGAGTATTAATATGCCAGTCATAGATGGTGATGAGTATATGTTATGTGGACGGTTGCTATCTTGTCCAATATTGAGTTAACCTTTTTGGTGGTGTAACTTACAATCTTGAGTATATTACCTGTGTGCTTGTGAATCTGTAGTGTTCTTTTGAGCCTGATAGGGTGTTGTGTTACAGTCATGTTGGGACACACCCACAATAAGGAATTAAAACTAAAACTATTCAAGGATGAAATTTTAAAAAAAAATTACAAATAAGTAGAATAATGCTAATGGAAAGGAACAATGAAAATAAGAAATAAAGGTGATAAAATGCCAATATTCACAGAACCTTGAAAGTTTAAAATTTCTACCAAATGTTCCTAAGGTTACCTTGTGACCATGCTTTATAAATCAACTAAAATTTTTACTAGGGTGTAATTTCTCCTTACCTGTCTTGGTTGCCGACCCATTTAGTTTTGTGTGTTGGTTCACATCGAGGACGATGCCTTTTCTTAAGGGGGGATGAGAATGTTAATGCCCCCGTTCAGTGTTTACCCTAGTCTTGGCGCAATGACCTCTGTGGAGCTTCCAAACGGATGTATGTAATTCGATGTCTTGGCCCATGGTCGAGTCTTTGCTTTGTGTTCATCTCGAACGTTAACATCTAGTTTATCCCCTTGGTGCTTAGGCCTTGTTCACATGTTGTTTATCCATTGTGATAATGGCAATCGATTTCTTACTTCATCTAGCTTGCTCATCTGTTGTGATTTAATCTTCTCGGGGTAAATAGGAATCATACAAAATCCTCGTTACCTTTAGCTTATGGGAAACGATTCAGGTAATCGTGGAACTCCTTTTGCATTTGTATTAATATGATCTTCTTTCGTATGCTTTGTGAGTTACCTTAGTAGTTAGAGATTTTGTTATCCTATATCTTTGCTGAAGGAGGGGCTCATGCGGGGGCCTGGTGCTGGGGAGGAAGGTGATTTCAAATATATTTAATAGAATCTCATTAAAAAACCTTTAGATTATCATACATATGGAATTTTTTTCCACTATCTATTTGCTAAGAACTTAGTAGTTCCCATCATTATAAATTTATTTTGAATCATTAAAAATCTGATTATTAGAATATGATATAAAAAATTCAAAGCTATTCTGTAAGAACTTAGTAGTTCCTCTAAATACAGTCATTGATTTATTCTAATTGATTCTTCTTGAATTCAAAAATTGACGTAACATACACATTACAATTGATTAGAATTTGATGACAACATCGAAATCTTTAATTTTCATTGGTTCCAATTGATTGTCAAGTCTTATCTTTAATGGTCTTCAAATCACAAAACTTTAGGCCACTGATAGAATATTTTAACTCCCTCAAATTTTCAGTGTTTAATAAAAGCTTACTATCCAAATAAGAGACATCTAAAGATTTGTACTTGATCCATTAGGGATCTTCTAAGTTCAGTGGTGTTTTCGAAGGTTTTCTGCTATTCCTTTAACACACTCTACCACAAGTACATGCCAAAGGAGGATGTTTGTATGAAATTTAGATTGAAGTTCTTGCGTGTGGAGAAGGAAAAAATAATTGGACAATGAGATTTTCTCGGTAATTTTGAATGGCCAACCAATTCTAAATGCTAAGAATTCATTGGAAAAAAACCTACAAAAAATATTTACACCTATACCATTGAATTAAAGGGAGTGGTGAGGACTGCCAGTTTTTTTTTTAATCTTTTAAACTGCTGACACTACCTCCACGCCACCTGGCCAAACCAGTCCATGCGCATGTCTGTTGCAAGTGGATGGCATTAGTCTCCTCCCAACACAAACCTGTAGACCGAATGGCCATTATGTTTCTACTTGCGGAGGGAGATGGGAGTGGTGGAGTCTGTTTTTCTTCACCTAGATTCTTTTGATTCTTTTGTTCAATGGTATGGTGCAGAATGGTTTGAATGATGGCTAGATGGTGAGCTCAAGATATGAAGTAGGCGTGTGACCTCCAATTTCATTCGGTGCTGCGAGGTGATATCTTGTCAGGTATCCTAGCAGCGGCCTACAAACAGTAAGTAGACAGGCAGCAGGCATGTGCAGTAAGTAGGAGGAACCCTTTCGAGTGCTTCCAACAAGCAGGTGTCCAACCTATGATGTTATCTGTTTATATCAATGCATACTCAAAGCAGGTTCTCCTTCAAGATTTTTTTATCAAATCAAACTATGTGACAGTGAGAGTGTTACCAGGAGGACCTGATGAAATTTATTTACAAAGATTCTTATGCACCCCCGATCGATTTGTGGACATTTTAATGCCCGTTTTGAACGCTGCGTGGATTCTCTCTCTCTTGCCTACGTTATTTGGAGGCGTATATCTTCTTCAAAATTCCATTATCTTGTTCCTTGGGCGTTTTCGAGGTCTCTGTACTTCTCTAGTGTCACCATCTTTAATGCAGGCTAGAAAGTTGTTTTAGAGGGTTGTGCAATCTGGACTTGTCCCTTCTTTCAAGTATTGCTGGACATTTTTTCATTAAAAACCAAGTGTGCATACCGTCGTCTTGACAGCACCTGAGACCCCGTTATTTCAGTCGACGTTTCTTTAAAATGGAGAGCTCTCTGCACAGGTAAGCATAGATGAGAAATTGGAGCTGGTGCCCGCTATAAAAAGGGAGATTCGACCTAAGGATGTTGTTGCTGGTCCGGGCGGTCCATGAAACCTTTGAATAGTGGAGAAAAAGGCAAGATATTTCTAAACTTTTCTACTATGACTATATTTAAAATTAGTGGAAATCGAAAACCACTTTTCCTTGCATTGAGTTGTCAGTTGGATACCATGAGTGGGAGATCCTCCCCCTTTTGTTGTTTTCTATTGTTTTATGCTGTTATAGTTGTCAGTATGTGGTCGAAAGGAGTGTGTGCCCTTCATTAGGGTTATGTGTTTGTTGCTCGATGTGGATAGACTTCGTCTGTTTGTTTATGATTTATCTTCTCTGCGATGAGTTGCAAGTTATTATGTTGATCAACTCGTATTCGTATCATGGAAGTAAGTTTACGAAACTATGAGCTCCTCACTTAGCACCCAAGTTTGTTCTTTTGAAGTTTTTTGTTAACTCCGTCTCAAGTCCCTTTTGATACCTTTTGGCATCAGAAAGAAAGAAAGGTTGTAGGATTAGTGGATCAATGTATGGGCTAGCCAAGCTAGAGGTTCGTATTAAATATTTTAGAATGAAAAGGTTTGTGTGCAATGCATTTCGTCTCCGTGTTTAGACTCTCTATATTATATTTCATCTTGTTATAGGGTTAAGGCCATCCTTCAGAACGTACTTGACCCCCTATCAACTGAACCATAAACTAGCTTTTCTGGATAAACGAAGCTCGACGTTTATTGTGCGAAATCCAGTACCTCATTGACACTAGAATAGTTTGGTCTAATGTCCCCCTTTCAGAATCATTGTTGAATGGCGCTCTTATATTTTTCCGAACTGCATTATTTCTTCTTTGGTTGTATATGTTAACGCTATAATAATATGCTCGGTTTTTTTTTTTTTTTTAATAAAGGCCAACTAGTTTTTGGAAAGGGACTATACCCTTGAAACAAATAAGGCCTTTAAGCAAGAATGAAGAGTGAGAAACATCGCAGACTAAACCAAGTCCACGGTAATACAAGAAATTCCACGTAGCCCAGAAAGAAACAGCTACAAAGCGAGACGTATACAGCAAAACAACAACAAAAAAAAAACAGTAACCCGACAGCAAGAAATGTAGAATAACAAAAGAGTGCAATAGAAGCAGTAGGACACTTCTTGGCTGCTGATCAACACTGATCTTGACTTGTTCCAAGCATGAAACATACCCAAAGCGGTCATGTGGGCAGCATCCGTTATTACGAGCTCATAGATGTTTCTGTGCTCTCTTTAATTGCCGCAAAGTACAGTCGGAAACCGCTGAGGTTGAAACAATTTGGCAGTGCCCACGATGAATTCTCAATTATTGGCTCAGGTTTTTATGCACGTAATTACCTTAATAGTTTGTGAGGAAATTCCTTAATGTGATTAATCTTCGGGAAAAAAAAAACTCAGCTTTCATTGATAGTCTTATGGATTCATAGCGGAGGTTTGTTTTGATAATGTCAATTGAAAAGATGTTTGTATCATATGTGATGGTGACTTTGGTGCCAGGTGCCTTAAAATGTGTTGTTTTGGGAAATAGGTAATTAATGTTAAATTAACCAAACATTAGAATTGTTTGGAGGTTTGCAAATATTTAGTGTTATTAAAAAAATTTGATGACATTTTGTATACTTGTTTGATAGAAAACTCCCTCTTCTCTGGTGTTTGCTACTAGCATGTAAGCAGTGGCCCTTCGTGAATGATTGGAAAATCTCTTGGCGTTAATGGTCAAAACTAGTATGCTTTCCCTTCACTTAAAAAACCTATGTTGTGTGTTTACTCTATTTTATTTCGATTTGAAACTCAAGTAGACATGGCTTTTTGTGTTAATTTGAAAACCCGTGGTGGTTCACCTTTTCTTGGGCGACAACTCTTGTTCTTTTTGAAATGTATTATTTTAGCCTATGCCGTTTGTACATTTGCATAAATTTCTAGATGGTTGGTCTATATATCAAATCTCAATCTTGTAATTATTATTTATTAATTTACTTGATGGGAATTCTGTTTTGCTTGATTGTTTTATTTTGCCTTATAGGGCCAGGTCAGTCTCCATACAATTGATATACTTTCGTGCTGTTACTCCTAACTAAAGTAAAAGATTCTTTCCTTATTTGATTGGCATGATGGAGACTTATTATAACTTGATGTGTTGATAGTGTTTAGACGGTTGACCCAATTCTTGTAATAAAGTGCTTCCTTGTTGGATGTTAGATAAAATTATAGTGGTTTTGTGTAGCCTTATCTGTTCAGTTCTCAGAACGACTCTTGTGCGAAAATTTGTTTGCAGATGGATGTTTGTGAGTAGTGGGGAAAAGGACTTGTAGTTTACATCAACTCAGTGAGAAGTTATTTTGCAGGAAGCCTTTTTATATTGTTTAACTATTGATAAAAACATCTAGGGAAAATTTAGAAGAGGATCAAGTTTAGTTTATTGTATGTGGAATTATGTGTCTTAACTTTGACATTGAATTGTCTATCTATCTTTGGAAAATATAAGAAAGTTGGATACCACTTGTTTGAGTGACCTTAATGGATTATCGGTATTCTAAGAGTATTGTAACCTTATTTTCGTTTTCGTAACTGAGATGTATGTTAAACTTTACCCCTACGATTAAAGTGAGTAAATCTGCTAAGGCTTAGTAATAGTGATGTTATAAGTAAAATAAAATGGGTGTTTAATATTATAGAAGTTAAACTAAAATTTATATTGCCAAATAAATTAGTGTAGAGATGACCAACTTGAGCATGTATTTCCATAAGTGATCAAAGATGAAACTGTCTTTTTTAAGTAACATTATATAACTTGATATCCCTAGCTACACTAGTGAACACTATCCCTTTATGGTGAAATTCTTAAACGAACTTAAGGGAAATATATGGTTAGTTCTGGAAGATAATAAGATTTAATAAGTAGGAGAAAACAATTTGGAAACCACACAATCTATCTCTCAACCATTGGAAGGTAAATTGTTTTATTTTATAAAACTCATTTAGTAAAGCCTAAGTAAAATCTTTAATAATTATGGCTAATTCCTCAAGCTTCAATTAATCTTTGTAATAACTAATGAGGTCTTAAAGATGATTTCAACTCAACCTTCTCCCTCTAACTTTGTTTTCCAAGGTGCTTTGTCTTTCTTCTCTTAAGTATGTTGGAAGCAAATCCATATTGTAATAAGGGTATGAGCAAGTTCTAGTAGCGTAAGAGTAAATAGATGGCCTTGTGGAATTAAAATTACCCCTTTCTCTAAATAAACATATTAAGTAAATAAATGTCATAATAGAGAAGATTTAAAGATAATTACTTAGTGTCAAAGGAATAAACTTAGCTTGGCAAGTTGAATTGTACGAATCATATCTTGAGCCTCCTTGAAAACGTAAGCTAAGAATTGCAAGATGTCTTTTTAAATAAATAACCTCAAGAATATCTCATTGTGGTTGGCCCTAACTGTAAGTGTGTTCTGTGGTTGGACTTCTATGTTGTCATGTCAAAAATAAAAAGTGTATTATCCTTTTGGGTGTGAACGTTTCCGTGCTGACCTTGTGGTCATCCCCGTAACAAGTGGTTCCCAGAGTTAGTTGTAACTTTGTGACGACATGTTGTGTCATGTTATGTGTGGAAACAAGTCAAAAAAATTATCCTGTCTTTTACTATGTGTTGTTCATGTGTGAATTTTTTTTGGGTCGTTACAAGTCCAAACAAGAAGAAGACTTTGAAATCATGTTTTACCTTTGTGAAAGTTTGAATAATAAGATTAAGGAGCATATACCCTTGCACAACATCCTCTTATCATCACACACACTTTATTGGAGTACATATATGACTCTCCTTATCTCAGTGGGTCTTCATAGAACTGTATCATCACCAAGTTTCCTTCCTCTCACCTTTACAATTCTTTGAACACTTATAGAAAAAGAAAAAAATTCACACACACAAAAAAATAGGTTTATGAAGAGATCATGATTCTTTAGATGATTATATAACTTACATGCATCATTGGTAGCCAATAATATATATAATAGTAATATATTCAAACCTTAATGAAATTAACTTATTCTTCCTTGGAGATAATATTCAAAAACCAATAATTTTTGGCATTAAATACTTACCATTACCTTTCTCCTGAAGATCTCAAATTTCAAATTCATACAAAGCTCTGACACTCCATTTTATGCACGACCTTTAATCTTATATGATTTCTAGCTTTATTTTAAGAACATACCGTGCATTCAACTTGTCTTGACTACCTTTTACATCCATTGGATTATGTGATATACTCCCTTCACTTTCTACTTGATTTGCATAGGTCTATATAAATACATTGTGGAACAAAACCACACTACAATACCTTCTTTGATTGTATCTTTGTCATTCTCCTTGTCTTTAAGTACATGCACATGTTCTCTTTTTTTATTTTCAGCTATTATTCGTTGTTTTCATAACATTCACGATTACACTAGCAATAATCCCATTTTATCTGGTTAATACATTTTGGTGAGCCCGTACTTCAAGTCTTCAAAACATACCTTATAGGCCCTCATTCATTTTCTTTAATTGAGATTCTAAAGCTACCACTGGTTCATGAGTATCCCAATCAATGATTATGTATTAGGCACATCCTGATGTAAGGCATAGAAGAGCCAACATTTTATTGCTACTAACTTGCATTTGTTCAAGATATACATATTCATGATTTAGTCTATCAAAATTTTGATAGATGACATTTTCGCAGACCATAACATTCAAATTTTATAATCAACTGTTGACTTTACAGACTTGTTTGAAAATGATTCCACAGACTGTAGCATATCATGATTCACATCTATAATGTGGGTGTAATGCAATATTATGAACTAATTGATAACATGATCTAGTCACTTGAATATTTGTCATATGCCATTCCTTGAGTAAAGCTAGAGTACTTTCCACATCATGACTGTTAGAGAAATCATCATAGCATCTCACTTCCATGCATATTGATGGTTTAAACTTGAACCCATGCATAGGTCACATTATTCTTCCTATCACTGAGGGCCATAAGAACTCTCAACACAATATCTCTATTGTTACTTGACTTTCCAGTTGTAGCATATAACTATTTTTTGGTAGGACACGACTCCATGCCATGCAATCATGGTTAACTTCTATGAGACCATATGATAATCATGTCATATATTCACTCATGAGAAAGGTGTGGAATATGAGCCTATGACTTCATGACCTTGATGCATTACAAATATTGGCAGACCAAAGATCCTTAATCATTACTCTTCCTAATTCCACGAATATTTTGATACTACATATGATCCTCAAACAATGGACTAGACTATGTTAGTCACCAAATTACAACACCATTTAACCATTTGACTACCATGTATGACTTTCCTAGGACAATTAGTGTAACTGGGTAACATGGAGTTGTCTCAAGGTGTGGGACCTTCAACACTTTGAGAAACTCTGTAGTAGAAGGCTGGTTCCTCTTGACCTCAAACTAATGTTACAACTACTCCTAATGTCAAGAAAAAAAACTATCTGAAACATCCTTAGGCCATAAAAATTCCAAGGAGACTTAGGAAACAGGGATAATGCATGAAAGAAGGGAAGATCCTATGACCTATAGAGGTGACTAGCAACAAGAAAAGGGGTCTCAGAATATCCTAGTTTGAGGGAGAATGGGAGTGGAAAATGAAACTAGGGATCAGGTCCATACCACTTGGACATAAAAACTAATCTCTATTCACCAGTCAAATATCCATCTAAAGACACACACAAAAATCACTTTACCTGACAAAATGAATGGAAATATGTACATACACACTAACAGAATAACAATAGAGAGGCAAATAAGTGCAAGAAAAAAGAAAGGGTATGGGAACAATGCCACTTATCACACCATTATTACTCTTGAAGTGTCCAAAACTCCTAGCACAACTCAATTTTACATGTTGAAGAATTTGATAGCAGATATGCACATGTGACATTTCCTCAAGCTTTATCCATGTGAAGGCTTAGAGATTAACAATGGATCCTGAGAATCTTTTTTTTGCAAGATAACTTTCCCTACCCCAGAATATTCCCCCTTCTCAAACGAGAAGTGCTTTATAATATATAGAGGAGGGTGAGATAGAGATTCTTGAGAGAGAGATGGAGTCTCGTAGAATTCCCCTTTTAGCTTGACCTTCATGATAAGGTCCTATTGAATTGTCATGACCATACCCTTACATGGAAAACTTTTGATCAATGCCCATCTTCTTGCTTTGGCATTGGCTTGATGTAGAAGAAAAATCTTTGCCCATTTTACCCCCATAAAACAACATTCATCTTTTCTCTTGGTTAAGTGATCAAAACTATGGACGAGATTCCTCATTTTTGGCCACACCCATTAGCCTTAGGACAAAAATATTTGATTTCTCCATTTTGGAGTTACAGAGGATGAAACCATGATCCCAACCAGTATAATTTTGTCCAATTCTGGTTGAGTATTGAGGCACAGGAATATGACAACGGTTAGTGCATGTAGCTCTTTAGGCACATCAAACAATAGTTCCTACTAGGCTTAGAAGTCAATTACATTCTGTAGCTGCAGTAATGATTATCGGGTCATTTTTTCCCAAGAATATCCATTACAAATATAATTTTCACCAAATGAAGCAGTTTTTATGAGTGATGGGATTCCTAATACTGGGCCTCCCAAAAAGTGCAAATTTCACTGGGGAGAAAGATTCATCTCAAGATGCTGGATACAAGATCGTATGGCTCCTTGCATAAGCTTAGGTGCCAACTACTACTAGCTTGGATCACTGTAGCTGGCCACCCTACTACACTCTGCCATCACTTCTAATTCTACATAGTGAATCCCAAACACAAATGATCACACCTCCATCTCCATTCAGCTATGGTATTTGAACTCAACAATTCCACAGGCTTTCACGTCGAGTGAAATCTCTTTCCACCATCAGATCGGTGTTATTGAAGCTAAGCAGAGTCAAATAGAATCTCATCATGGGGAATGAGTTCACTCTAGTTCAGCTGTCTTCATATGGCTACTATTCTGGGCTTGCATAATGCTCACCTCTACCTCATGTTCAATCATAACTGGGGAAGGATCACCATGTTCACTTCGACTACATTCTGACCACACACCACCCTATGAAAACCCCTCCGAAAATATCTCACTGAGAAATGTTGGGCCACGCAATGCTATACCTCCCATCGTCATTAGTCGGCTGATGAGAGGGAATGATCACCCTCCTGATCGACTCCATTGTTCCTCTGTGGGCCATTCTAGTGACCATGAATTCACTCCTGATACGGATTTGATCATGACAGCACATTATGATGGCTCAGACATCGGATTCCACAAAAAATGCACTGGGAGACAATGTTCTATGCAGAGCTGGTTCCTTCGACATTTTGCCGAGCATTTTTTTTTCCAACTCAGCTATCGTACTCACACTACGGCTTTTACAGACAGCCGACTAAAACCCGTAAAATTTGACACCCCATATTTTCTGTATCTAGACTCTAATAGCTCTAAACGATACATATTGTAATATTGGCTCACCAAAGAATATTTAGACATAAGGTGACTTATACTTAGATCTTTAACTATAATAAATATAACAATTATAATGACCGATATTATATTTCGACCTCATTATTTTTACCAGACATGGATTAGACCAGTGGTATGACCTAATTAATCAACATATTTTCTCAGATTTTTCCCATAGGTTTATCCACCTTCTAAGACCATAGTGTGGGCCCTGGGGCCTGCCAAAAAAAATTCACCATGGTACACACTCTAAGACTTCCATCCACTGTCCCAGGCCATAGAATATTTGAAGTTGAACCATAAATAATTATTACAAGGGGGTAAAAATGAATAAAATTTTTAAACGTTGCCTATAGACTAATTAGGTGAGCACTTAAATAATATTATTTAACTATGTCAGGATATTCACAACATGGCTTCACATAAATATGGATGACATGTGTACACTATTGATCCCAAATGGTCCCAGACACTAGATATAAGTTCTCATGTAACATGGAAATTTACCATGAACGTACATCTAAATGAGAACCTTGAAGCACACTTGTCAATTTCCCGAGAATCAGTTTCTCTAAGGAAAGTGTATCAAACTTTTTCCAAGTAGGAAAGGAATGGATAACAATTTGGCATCTGACTCATGTAGGGACATCTGCTATGCCTAGATGAGTTGATTAGTCATGATCTTGAATCAGCATCCATTGGGAATCAGAGTACAGCCTGGTAAAGAAAATTTGATTATGAAATCTGAAATCCTATCCCCGAGCTAATTAAAATAACGACGAACCTGGAGATCGATCCACTATTGCTAGAATTGGTTAGGCCAAATGCTTATTGGTGGAAGTGACTGAAAAGTTGTTGAAATTAAGATCGAGTGGAAAAAATTGATAGATTGAATTCTTGGAATTCTATTTTTTCTTTCCCACGAAACTGATCTACTAAGACAAGGATGAAATTCATCACCCAAAAATCACGTGGATTACTATTTTGCAAGTAGTGGAGACATCTAGACTTCCATGATGATTGGTCATTGGCAAGGGTACTAGATGAAGGTACAGTGACAAATTTGTAGGAACAACATGACATGATATTGGACACAGGCATTGGGATATTACAATGGATATAATATAGCCATAGATTTCCCCCAAACCAACTGTCATTTCCATCAATGGATTATGCAAGAGAAACAACACACCAAGAAGTGACACTATGTGTTTCACCTTTTTCTTAGATTGTTTCTTTGAAGTGTTGACGAAATAGATAGGGTAACGGGCGTAGGAGGAATACCTGTTCAAATGCTGGTTGATGGGTTGTTGTGTGTGTATGACTTTTGGATCCATAGCTGATCATGAGAGTTTCCTTTTGGCTAGGAGGAACTACCTGTAATGCAAAGTAAGACCACAAGAAGCAATTAAACAATATGGGCAGTGAACTGCCTAACGTATGCTAGATCCAGGAAGTGTGATACTTCCTAGATGGCTGTTAGTCCACTATTTTGAATAATTTAATGTTGTAAACAAAGTAAATCCTATTGTAATTTGAAATGATTTAGGTATCTCACTTAAAAACACAATAAGAAAAATAGATCTAAGCTAATAGGCTAAGCTAGAATAGAATCCAAAGGTCAAATGATTAGTTTTGGGTTCTGCAGATTTGACAGAGGTCTCGGGTAGATCACAGGTGGATGAGGGTGAGATGAAATTAAGTGGGTAGGTCTCTATTTTGGGCTGTGTGGGAAAATACAAAGACCGATGTCGGTTAGGGGTAACCGATGGTGGTTAGGTGTGGCTGGTGCCGGTTACTGTGAAATTTGGAAATGTCACAAAACAAGCTTTAGGTCTCCTTTGTGATTGCACAAAGGACTTTGGTTGGTCAAGACGAGGTATTGGGTGACTGGGGTAGGAATTTGTGCAAGGTTTTAATGGGTATATGGAGGTGGAAATGTTGGATAAGGTCAATAGGTGGCTAGGTAAGCAATGGATGATAAAATGATGACAAAATGAAATAAACCAGAGAAAGTATGATGTTATACTTACTTGGATTCTAGTCCGATAGATGTCTGTGTGTGAAGGAGTGGAGGTGTTGATGATGGGACTTGAAGGTTGCATGTGATCACCAATTGAAGGAAATATTCTGCATGGGCTGCAAGTGTACATTCCTCTTTACTTGGTTAGATCAGATCATGGCTGGGATGGCTATGCAGGAGAAGATTGTTTGATCTCCTTCCTTGTATGCGTGAGTCTTGCTGGAATTCACTCTCTGAAGATGTGTTATCTCTCTAAGATGTGATTCTTGCTCACCAACCTTTTTTGCTTCCAACTTCCAACCTTGAGAATAAGGTTGTTTTGGGGTTAAAAGGGTAATTGACGGCAGTTCCGGTTTAATTGACGACGGTTAGGGGTAACTGGTGTCGCTCAAGGTGGGATTTCCTAGGTTTACTAAACTAGGGAGATCCTCTTGATTTCCTCAGATCTCATGTCATTAACCCATGGATTAGATTGGGAGATTCTTGTGAGCATGTGGGAATGTGGTTAGAGGGAATGTAGGCATTGATTTTTAGGGTTTGGGTATGTCTTAGTTGGTTATGGAAAATTACTAAGAACAAGTCTTAGGTTGAGTTGGCTTGGTGAGGTGTCTAAGTGAACTACATGTGTGGATATTATTTAAATAAGATATTTAAATATTAAATATAGTGAGGACAATGCATTAATTAAATTAAATTAATTAAATTAATATTAGTGGGGTAAAAGGGGTCATGGCTAGGTGAATGTGATGAAGGGTGCTTATTTGTCGAGGTACTAAAGGGGAGTGTGACCTAATTTTAGTGTCAAATTTTTTTCCCTTTTTGTTGTGTAGCTTGTATTGGTAAGCGACGTTAACAAAAATAAGATGTGGTTGCCCCATGTGCGGGTGAAGGTGATCCCCCTCAAACTAGGAATTGATGAGGCAGAAGGGGGAATCAGATGAGTGGTTTGATAAAAGGTAAATGGGAGGAAAGAGGCAGGTGGGCACGGGGGAGAAAGGGTTAAAGGTCTACGTGGGTAATCTAGGTAACGGGTCTTGGTCAAAGGTAGTAATAGTCAAATGCACAGACATGAATAAACTGCAGCACATTACCGGGTTGAAAATCAGGTAAACTCTACATCGTCTAAGGTTGATAGGTTTATCCAAAAAAGATTGAAGTGAATCCGGTATCTAAGGTATAGGATATGGTTAGGAAAAAAAATGTAGGTTAGGTGCAGGAATGTTTAGGTATGTTTCGGTACACCAAAGGTAGGGTCAGGATAAATGGTCACGAAAATAGGCTAGGTAAGGTAAATAGGCCAACAACACAGGTAACAGTGCCACAAGTTATAGTGAACACATGAGGTCAAAGGTCACTAGTGATGGTCCAGGTCTAAATATTGAGGTCATGGTGTGGGTAAGGCCAAGGTAGGAGTAAAATAATGAGTCCCCAAAGGAGGAAAAATGGAGGTAGGAAGTGACGAGGTCAGGAAAGGTAAGGGAATGGGTTGGGTAAAGGTTGGATGGGTAAAGAAGTAAGGTAAAGGGTGGGGTAAAATGGAAAAGTAAGGGCAATGTGTAGGTGAGGGTGACTGATGGCGGTCATCGATAACCGACGTCGGTATAGGAAAACTAACGACGGTGAGGTAGGGCACGAGACCAATGCCGGTTAAGGGGAACCGACATCGGTTAGTTCGGGTTTGTTGTAAAAATAAAAAATCTATGTTTTTATAATTCATTTTTTATTTACAAGTTGAAGAAATGAAAAAAAAAGAGAAAAGAGAGAAAAGTGTCCAGAGGAAATGGGACAGTGAGCTGGCAGTCTGATTGGAGGAGGGTTGGAGGGGTGAGTAGCGGGTCTATGGTATCAGGGCAAGAGATTTGATTGGTCAGAGGTTGCGAGTAGGTATTTGGTGATGGCAGAGGTGGGAGAGGGATAGGGTGGACCACCGGCACTACAGTTAGACATGCCACTAAGAAAGTGGCAGTGCGATAAGGTAAGTGCCTAACTCTAGATTAGTGATTAGATAGAGTAGAGGATGTGATATTTGTTATTGGTAGGGTTCTGTGAGTTTTGGGTTTTTGTGGGTGTGTAAAAAAATAAAATGTGGGTATGGGGGGAATGATGGGAAAAAAGAGGGGGGGGGGGTAGGGGTCTAAGGGGATTTTAGGTCATTGTAGGTGGGGTAAAAGGGGCAGGGGAAGTTTATAGAAAAGGGGGGTTTGGGAAGTCATGGAATATTTCACGACAGTGACCGGAGTCGGTTAAGCTTGGCTAGCATCGGTTGGGTAGAACTAGTATTAGTCACCAAACTGGTGACCGATGCAAGTTTAAAGGTGACCAAAGTTGGTTAGAATGAACCGGTACCAGTCAAGATTTTAGGCACAAGGGTGAAAAAGTGACGTAGGTTAGATGGTTGAGATGGGTAGAGTAAAAATAGGGTAGAGGGTAATGATAATTTTTGAATATGGTCGTGGGAAAATAGGGATTAATGTTGAGCTTGGATTGGATGCAGGGTAGAGCACAACTACACATGCGGAATAGGGTTCTGCCTCTACTGGTGACCTTGCACAGCTTAGAAACCCCTTTGGAGCTGTAGAGCATGGAGGTAGTGGGCTTGAGTGGGATTCGGCACTACCGACATGTTTTTCAGTAGCCCAGCTTGATGGTCATACTCATCGATAGATGGGACTCTGCGACCAATACGTTCCACCATCCGATGGGTGAGATGACTATCACCCTAGAGGACGTGTTCGAGATTTTGCGGCTACCCATATTGGGTGCCCGCATGTACTTTATCTCCTCCGAGCCCTCAGAGGAGCTAATCGAGATAGTTTTTGGTGAGTGGGCAGTGGAGCTGAGATTCCATAGTGCCAATTTGAGCTATGGCAAGATGTACCTAGCCCATCTAAATGAGACGAGGCTAGTGGTTCTATTGATGGAGGTAGTGTGTTACTATGCACTGCCAAATGCATAGGGTGGACACTTTCCCCAATCATTGATGGGGATGCTCCATGACATGATGGTGCATGAGACACACTTTTCTTAGGAACCAACATTCTTGGTGCAGCTATACAGAGAGTTGTGGTCATATGGGTGGTTGCGTAGGTTTAGCCTGTGCTCTACCTTTATACTACAATGTTGGGCCTACGAGCACATACTCTATGTTTGACCGATAAGGATTCCCCGAGTAGATGCATTTCCCGCGAGATGTGTATGGGTGGGATACAGGAGATGGGTGCCAGTTGTAGGAGAGTGGAGATCAGATAGGCTGACATATGATGTGGCCCATTTTTGACAGTTGTTGGAGGGGTTGTCCAGAGTGGACATTATCTGGAGGCCATATGTGGGATTCCCCTCATATAGGCACATGCACGAGGAGCTAGCTGAGCTCCAGCTAGAGAGGTGGATACAGGGTCTCCGTGACCAGGGAGGATGAGATGATCTCAGTAGACAGGGTCTAGTGGTAGTTCAAGTTTGTACAAGATATTCCTCCATCATTCCCACAATATCAGAGAGATGACGTGGAGAGGCCTCTACCTCTACCACAGCCTACAGTGCCTACAGGGGAGGAGGAGGATCCAATGGATCAGTGGATTGATGACGCTGAATGTACAGACATGCATAGGTAGTGGTGGGTGGCTCAGTTATGAACCATACCACCTAGACCAGGGTAGCCTGACTTAGCTACCATTACAATGTAGTGAGACGCCCTACAGGGGAAGGCAGTGACACTGATCACGCATATAGGTCTACTATAGACACAGTTAGAGGGGTCAGAGGCAGAGGTAGCAGAGCTACAAGTACAGGTGGCCAATCTGCAGGCCCAGATGGTGGATGGAGAAGATGGAGGAGTTGGAGATGGTCAGGGGGATGATCAGGTGGCAGCCCTATAGGCTCAGGTGGCAGGTTTACAGGGCCAGTTGGCCACAGCCTAGGCACAGATTAGGGCCTTACAGGCCCAAATACAAGCATAGGGGCAGGGGGCACTACCACAGGCACAATGGCAGGGGGCACCACCACAAACATAGGGAGCTGGTCCCAGTTCACAGGCTGGCGCAGGGCAAGTCACTGCAAGATAGGTACAGGGGCTGAGACCTATGGTACCACCACAAACCATGCATGTATCTAGGTTACATGATGCCCTAGGTGAGGTGATATATTATCAAGATCAACTCATGGTGGCTGAGATAGACTTCCTATCCTATGGAGAGTATAAAGCACAACAAGCGTCCAGTGAGAGGATGATATCCTGCACACATAGTGTGGAGAGTACTGGAGGTCAGCGAGCTCTGAGGCCCGATCAGGGAGAGGACACCAGTGCATGGAAACTATAGCTAGGTGATGTGCTAGCATGGAAACAAGAGGCCAAGGGTGTAGGTGACACAGAGATGGAGGACATCTTGTGAGATGTCTGAGATGTGGTCACCTAATTTTTGATGTATACTAGTGATTTATTGATATATATGCCAACCTGCATGCCGAAGATAGTTGTATTTTATTAATCACATACCACCCTACGTTTCGAAGACAGTGAGGATTTACAATTGATTTTTTATGTATATTTTTAGCATATACTAGTCTGCGTGCCGAAGATATTTTGTATTGAGTCATTCATTCTTTTTGTATATATGAGATCGTCCTGTGTGCCGATGACATTTTGTACTATATATATATATATATATATATCGGCTTATGTGCTGACATTTTTTAGATGATGGACAGGATGAGATAGACATGTATATTGAAGTAAATATTCATTGATTTGTTATTGATGAGAGTCATGGTATTCATGATTTGGTGATGTGTTGTATGAGACATTGGTTTATGTGTGTATTAGATGCGATTATTGGATTGTTACTTTAATGTGGTTTGAATTTGGTTGAGTAGCCTTGATGGATGTCTAGGTGGTTAGTTAGGCATTGGATCGAGTTCAGGTTAGTAGGACTGGATTAGTCAGGTGGATAGGCATGGTTGAGCAGGTTAAGGCATGGTAGGAGTCAGGGCGTAGCATGGTGAGTTAAAAGATGTTTAGTTAGTGAGTCATATTTTTGCAATGAAGGATATTATGGGTCATATTGGAAATGTTCTATAAGTATGCTAGGATGATATAGGGGGTAGGTTGTAATCAAATGTATGTTGTGGAGTAAGCGTGTTATGTATGTGGCTTAATTATAATTTGTTAGAAAAGGGGAACTAAAGTAAAAATGTGCTGTAAATGATGAGGAGCATGGTTGATGAATTTTTTTCGGGTAGGCGAATGCCGAGCTAACCTCCAAGGGTCCCATTTCCCTCGTAGTGTGCCTAATAGTCCCGACCAAAAAGGGGACCTCATGCTGATGTAGTTCTCCCATGAGACATGGAGATATGAATAATATGAAATGAGTTGGTAGGTTTTTGGGGCATGTTGTGGGTTAGGTTAATAGGTGCTGGGTAGATTTTAGGTAAAATGATGCAGGTGAAGGTGTGGATGATGGTGAAAGGGGAGGATTACCTAAAGGTAAGTACGAGGAGCAAAGTCCTGTATAAGGTATCAAAACATAAAAACAAAGAGGGTTACAGATAGAATGGTTGAGTATATAAAGCCACTGATTGGGTGTAGGATATACGAGTAGATCATTACCTTGGAGGGTGGTGATGAACCTAAGACCGAAATCCCATCTGAACGCTTAATGGTTCTATTGATGAAGGTAGTCACAGGGATGCACCAAATGTCTAAATTCCAAGATGTCTATTGAGGCAATTGAGAAATGATAGTGGAAGTGTACGGAGGGTGAAAAGGTAGTTAATTTTATATCGTTTTGAGTGACAAGGATTTTGGGAGCAAGAGGTCCTAGGTAACAATGGGCAAGTCCAAGAATCTAAAACATTTTTTTTATTAGATGATCAATGTGGGAAGTTATAGGAATCAATAATATGTTACTCCTTGAGGGTA
Organism: Taxus chinensis; assembly: GCA_019776745.2. NCBI lineage: Eukaryota > Viridiplantae > Streptophyta > Pinopsida > Cupressales > Taxaceae > Taxus > Taxus chinensis. The sequence continues at coordinate 31,801 of JAHRHJ020001136.1, forward strand.
TTGTGAAGCTAATCGATGTGGGAAGAGCTTCGGTTTCTTCCATATTAATAATTTAAGCTTCACATAGCTATCCTTCAAGGGAAGCATCTATTTATAGCAGCAATTTTGTCGAGAGCAAGATGTCCTTTTGAGGGATTCATCTTTTATTAAAGTTTGACTCAGGAGTTTGTCCCATGTGAGGTTCGTTGAATTCGTGGACAAAACAAGGGGAGGATAGGGGACTCTGTTCAAAAGGCAAGGTGGAATGGACCATGGGTATCTCATCTAAAAATAGATGAAAAATTATCCATGAGAATCATGCTATGGGCAGTTGTCATGGTACACATATCAAGAGAAGCTAACAAGTGATGGGTACTCACATGATTCTTTTTTAATCATTAGCGAGGTTTTGTTATGGAGTGGTAGTGGATAGTGCCAAGGACGAGCCGGTAAGGACGACAAAGGGGGAGGTAGGACAACTAAGTCAATAAATAGATGGTCAAAGATTTCAAAAGATGCAATGTGC
>JAHRHJ020001137.1:0-32193 GCA_019776745.2 Taxus chinensis
ATAAAATATTTCACAAAATTTTATAACCCTTACCTTAGTTTGTAGGGCCTGAGTAATTCCTAAACTTGAATGTTTCATGTGCAGTTGAAATGTCAAATGAATTTCCACTTGTGCAACCAACATATGATCCATCTATACAGAGAGGGAAGGTGGGGTTAAATAGAATTCCAAATAACATAACCACCTAAATTCCCAACCATTACAACCTTAATATGTTAAGATTAAATTAATTTATTAATCTCACTCTAGTACTATGTCAGGACGAGGGGTGGAAGAAACATTAATCAACTTTATTGAATGTTAAGTTAACATTCCTAGAAAAATATCAAGATTACTGTAGAGGGAGAAATAGGAAGGCTCCTTAAAGCATTTTTCAAAATCAAACAGGAGGAGGATGAGAATATAGAAGATTATTTGGACAGATTCCTCTTTGTAAGTAAAAGGTGTGGATTTGTACTTCAATAAGAGTTAAGTAAAATCATTTTTCTTAAAGGTTTGGAAGATGAATCTAGGGAATCTCTTAACTTGATAGGAGGTGGAAACATTGATTAATTAGGGATGAATGAAATTAAAGACATTTGTATAAGCTATTCCAGAATAAGGGGTGGACCTAGGAAGGGAAAATCAATGAAAATTTTGAATCCGGATATGAAAAAACTAATGGATGAATTAGCAAACTTTAAAATAGACATTTTAGTTCAATTAAACTCTACTATGGATAGATTACAAGCTAAAGCAAATGCCAAAACTGAACTATTAGCCATTTATTGTCCTAGATGCAGGAAGAAGCATGTAATAAGGGAATGTCCTTTCGATAAAATAGAAGTATGTATTATATGTGAATCTAAAGAACATGATATTCATGCTTGTTCTCTTCTTCCATTCCTAACGAATCATCTCAAACAAACCAGTACATCATCCACAACAGAAGAATTAAATTTTTTCCAGAGACAACCTACCCAAGGACATTTCATGCCAAGGTCATCTCCTAATCCTTGGATGATGCCATGGGCTGCTCAAACAGTACCACAAAGTTAGGGAAAACCACCCTGGGCCCCTCATGCAAATTGGAATTCCTCAAATGGGGCAAGTCAAGCTTGGTATACCTAGGGACATCAACAACCCTCGACTGGACAAAATAACCAGTATGCTTAGTCACAAGCTAGATGTAGTCCTAATAACTATGCTCAAGGGAAAATATATCCTAATCAGAATCAACAAGCCATAATTGGTGCCCCAGAACAAAATTCACAAATTGAAAATGTGGTTCAAACATAAATGCCAACACAACCAGTAGAAAACCCAAGAAATAAACAAACAACTCCTGTCTACATAACAGAACCAGAAAAATAAGTTGATCTAAATGCCATGGATTGTAAGGTTATTCAAACTAGACCTAGAAAAATAGTTAGCAGTCCACCTATTATCATTAATAAAATGACAGAAGAAATAGAGACCCCTAGTCTGGTTGCCCCCAAGAAAGATGAAAAAGAAAGGAATAAGGAAGCATAAAGAAATCCTACTGAAACTCCATTTCCAGACAGGTTTAGACAAGCTATAGAAATCAAGGAATCTGAATTGGTGCATGAAATAAGGAGACTGAATATTGAAATACCACTGTTACAAGAAATTAAGGACATTTTAGAATTGAACAAATTAATCAAAATGATGTGTTTGAAAAGGCCTACAAGAAAGAATTAGTACCTAAGCACTATTAAGGTAGATGGAAAACTTGTTGATTTATTAGTAGGAAAGCTCCTACTTCCCAAATATGGAGATCCTAGAAGCCCTGTTATTTCTGTCTCTATAGGGAATAAAGATATACATAACCTTTTGGTTGATTTGGGAGAAACTATAAATGTAATGACAGTGGAAACTCTGACAAATTTTCATTAACAGGTATACAACCTACTAACACCATATTACATATGGCAAGCCAGTCTGTAGCAAAACCAGAAGGAGTTATTGAAGATGTGGCGGTTATGGTGGAGTAATTGGAATATCCAGTTGACTTCCTTATATTATAGCCAAAAGGTAAAACATTAGGTTATCCCATTATTTTGGGAAGACTATGGTTAGCTACAGTTGCTACCTTAATTGATTACAGGTCAGGTGATATGACTATTTCAAATGGTAATAATTCGAATAAAATTTCATTATATCCCTCTACACAACCTTTTAGTGATAATCAAGAGCAATTATGGGTTGATAATCTTGATATTAATGAGAAAAATTTGTCTTTGTTGGCCATGATCACATTGCATGATCACGTATGAGAGATAGAAGATATGATTAACCCACCATTGAATGTACACCAATAATCCTTGGAGCAGTCAGGAATATTTCCATTACCTACGAAATTAGTTCCAGAACCTATAGAATCTGTTTCAGAACCATCATAGTTAGTTCTCGAACCATCACAATTAGTTTCATAGCAACACCAATAGAAATTCCTTGCAAATGAAGATAATTTCACTCCGGAGCAATGAGATTTCTATTGGGGAGAGGAATAATCTTTAGCTTTAGCTTCACATATATCAGGAGATGATGAAGAATATCTGGAAAGTAGTAGTGATGGAGAGTTCGACCTATAACAAGATAAGTATCATAATAATTCTTATTATCCTTTTTTCAACATTTTGTCTCAAGAAACTTTTGGAGATGTTGCTACATATCATATTTTGTTGCCACATGCATGTCCACTAAATAATTTAATGGAACCCTTTCAACAAATCAGATCATCATACACTGGAACCAAACATGTTGACATTCAACCAGGTAAAATTTTGAATATTAATAGTTGGCTGAAGAATGATGAAGAAGCTAAACTGTTTGATGTTCTGAAAGATGATACTAAATATTTTTCTTGGGGTTACAAAGATATGAAAGGAATCCACCCAATTATCTGCACTCATCACATCTATACTAAAAACATTAGACCAGTTAGGCAACCTCAGAGAAGGATTAATCTAGCCTTAAGGGACGTAGTCTAACAAGAAATTGAAAAACTATTACATGTAGGTTTTATCTACCCTATCTAAGATAGCCAGTGGGTGTCTCCTCTTGTAATTGTCCCAAAAAAGAACGAAAAATGGAGAATTTGTGTTGACTATAGGGAACTGAAAAAAGCCACACTGAGAGATTATTTTCCCTTACCATTCATAGATCAAGTCTTAGACAACCTTTTAGGTAAACAATACTTTTCCCTCTTAGATGGCTTTAGTGGATATAATCAAATCAGAGTTGCTGCTGAAGATCAGGAAAAAACTACATTTACATGTCCATGGGGTGCCTTTTCGTATAGGGTATTACCATTTGGACTATGTAATGGTCCAGAAACCTTTCAAAGAGTTGTATTAGAAATTTTTACATACCTAACAATTGACTGTGTATAAGTATACATGGATGACTTTACTGTGCATGGAGATAAATTTGATGATGCCTTGAAAATTTTGGACAGAGTATTGACAAGATGTGAGAAACACCACTTGTCTCTTAGCCATGAAAAATATTTGATGATGGTTGATGAAGTAATTGTATTAGGACACCATATTTCAAAAAGAGGAATTCAGGTTGATCAAAACAAAATCAGAATTATTTAAAACTTACCTAATCCTCAGAACCCCACTGATATCAAGTCATTTTTAGGACATGTTGGGTACTATAGACGCTTTATCAAGGATTTTAGTAAAATTTCCCCCATCGTGTTTAATTTTCTTACCAAGGAATATGAATTTCTTTGCGATGAAAAGTGTCAACATGATTTTGAAGAAATTAAAGAGAAATTAATAATTGCCCCAATATGATGAGAGGACCTAATCGGGAGAAACCTTTTCACATGCTATTGAGGCAATTATTAATTTTCATATGCTAGAAGGGAAAATGTATGCTATCTATTACCTTAGCAAAAATCTTACTCCCACTAAAATAAATTACACCACTACTGAAAAAGAATTTCTTCCTATGATCTATGCAATTAATAAGTTTAGACATCCACATTTTACAAACACAATTACAATAGTAAAATACCAGGATAATTTTTTTTTGACTTACATTGCTCACTACACACAACACAACAAGGGCTCCAAGTACAGAAACTCGACTCGCATACGACAATCACATAAGTCATCGACTCACATAGACACATGAAAACAACATAGGCATGTCGATGCCACACTTTTCCCAATGAACGAATACTAGCAATGCCCCAACCACAGAAAGAAGACTCAAGGATAGGCAAACCCACAACACATCTTTTCTTTAATTGTATTTTAGTTACGATTAACATTCCAAGAACATTATTATGCAAGGATAAATTTCTCGTTTGTCCACCTACAGGATCTTAAGTTCATACACATGGTTAAATTACAGTTCACCCTTTTAAGTTGGCTTCTTATTCTTTACAAAAGTTTCCATAACTTGCATACTTTTTTGACATAATTCAAACATATAATTACTTAATTATCTTGTCCTTATGTTAAGAATATTCTTCTCGAATATATATACAATGTGTACCTTTTTACTCTTACAACTCAAGTGAATGTGACTTGGTGTCCATATAGCGATATTAGGATTTAACGGAGATTTAAATACAAGATAGCTTTTTACCACAAAACATTCCTCGATCACGGTAAAGTTATTTCCCTACCATAGTTATTCTAAATCAATGACTTAATGAATTCCTTTTTATATTTTATATATATCTTTTGTTTTCTCGTAGTTTGATCACAACAATGCAATACATATTCTTTGAAACACATAAAGATATTTAATTGAGTTATAAGGTCTCCAAGAGTGGCATTATTCCTAACCTCAATTCTCATTTTTACTCTTATATGCTTTATTTTCTATGTCACAATATGGCCTTATTTTTAGCATTGCCTTTTAAAAGGAGTTACGAAGTGTTTATCTAACCTCTTGAAGACATATATGATTAGAAGACTTGAAGCTACACACGAACCCTAAGTTAACATCCAAATCAACTGAGTTTTAGATTAATTCCAACTTCACCTAAGGGTCTACCCCTCAACTATATATGAGTTTTAAGCGAGAGGACAAATTTATGCTAAACCACCTTCAAGAAAGGACCAAGGTGTTATGTTGAGAGAAACCAAGGTAACACATTTAGCTGAGCGGAGCTAAGGAGTTCATTAACAAGAGTTTAAGACCTAGAGACAACTAAGTCACAACCTCCATCTATGTCGTCTGGATCCAACAAGGATTTCATTCGATGAAGAAATTTAATTTTAAATCTATCTTCGGATGACAAGGTAGTCCGCTAGGCTACGAAGGAGGAGTTAGCTCTACACACTCCAAGAAAAGTTTGACTGTGTCACTCCTATCAGACGGGTTTAAGACAATGTCACTAAACATACTGACTAAGACGATAAGCCCATTCTTGGGCTCTTGTTTACTCAAACCAGAGGTTCCATCGAGTGCAAAGATTAAGTTCATCCTACGGTTTTCAATGTCTTCTACGGTAAGGAGTATCACACATGAAAAACAAGTTATGCTCCGATATTGAACAAGGGTAGAGTGTTTCGATTTAATTCTCTTTATTACATTTACAAAGTATGAATGCACAAGATGACTCATTAATCATTTATTGAACACTAAATATGCACTACAAGATATTACTTCAAATTCATTTACCTTATATAAATATCAAACCTTTTTACCAGGTGTACTATAAATCAAAATTGAACTATGATTAAATGCACATTTCCTAGATGTCCTTGAAACTAGCATTTCATACATATCAACAAATTATCAAATATAACCTTCTGTAACATGAGACTACATTATACATTTATTCATTTAACAATGAACTATATAAATTACAATGATAATTAATGAATTACATCGCCTTTTTCGTCGTCATTCTTTCATCCTGCAAAACCACATGAGCATGATATTAGCAATAATTCGCTGGCATGGCATCCACCCTAATCTAACATAATTATCATTTTTCAGTTTCCCATTTACATATAATAATAATTACAATTTGCAATCGAAGAAAAAGGTTTAGAGACATGTATTCAATGCATTTCATTTCACTTCATTTTGTAACCCAGGAGAGAGAAAGAGAAGGGAAGAGAGAGAAAACACCATTTTGTCAAAAGTTCTATTTCACACAACAGTTACACTATAGAGTTTTAAACAATTATTTACATGTGTCAAAAGTATCCACGGTGGTTTGGCAACCCGACGAGGGTCCCGCAGCTTCCTATTTTTACATTTTCTTACTAGCTACAAAACGTTCAAAATGGGCTCGGAGGCTAAGAAACCACTTCCAAAAGTTATCTTCCGATGAGAATGCACACCACGATTAACTTTCTACGTGTCCCCAGATATACCAAGAGTTCATAGCAACTGACGGAATTGGGAAAAAGTGAACGGTTTGCGTTTGGCGGCTAGTTTTCCGGGGCTACTGGTCGTAGTTGACCCAGTTGCAAATGAACAAAAGTTAGCTCGAGGGCTCAGAAAACCACATCCAAAACTGACGTTCGATGGATGAGCATGCAACGAGACACTTCCTACAAGTTCCCCTATATAAGGAAAATTCATCAGAGTCGACGGGACTGAGAACTAGAAAACCATTTTCAAACGGCGACAAGTTTTCTGGAGCGACAAGTCGAAATTGGTCCAGTTTGACCTCGTCAAACTGCGACCGGAGGCCTACAAAATGGCTTTTCCAAACTATCCAGAAAAGTGTTTTTCCCTAAACTGAATGTTCCATGCAATTGTCTAGTATAAACACTAGAGGTTTGCGAAGACGGGAAATAATTTCTCTATCCAGGTTTCAAATGGCGGTTCAAAACGAAAGCCAACTTTCTAGATTTAACAGCTTTCTACTACTGTAAACCAGTGTAACAGGGCTCCTATAAGAGCGTCAAAAAGATCTCATATGTTCGTTCGGGGTCAATCCAAAGGTCAAGGTGACTCCTCGCATACCAAGGTACACGAATGAAGCTTCACATCTCATTTTCAGAGTTACGAAGGGTACTTAATGAGTCTCCGAAAAATGCAAAAATTAACTATTTAAACAGGGAGAAGATCAACTTTATTAATGGGAAGTCAATTTCGTCTTGTCGATAAAACAATATTGAAGCGATCCAGGTGGGTAGGAAGTTTTCTAAATCACCACAGAATGAGGGTGGAAGTTCATGTTTTAATGCAACGAGTTATTTTGACTTCGTGAGTTACGACACGACATTTCATTGTTTTGCAACGAGTTGAAATAAACATTTAACTGTATTAAAATCCTAATATTTTAAAATTCTATTAAGTTGCAAAAGAGAACTAAAACATGAGAATTATGAGAGGTAAGGGAAGATGAACCATGCCTGGGAGGAACGGAGTCGGTCAAACCCGCAGGCTTTGGTTCAACATCTTGCTTGGGCACTTCGTCAACCAGTTCACGAGCCTCGATCATCTCCACCATTTTGTCACACCAACTTCCTGATCACTTGAATTTTTCCAACACAATTTAGTTGCTTGTCCCATTCCACTTCTAAAATACTTTGAATGAATAATGTGTTCCACAATGTCGCATCAAGCACAGGACCAGGAGATGGACAAAAAGTTATGGAAAATGGCTTTGATCTGCAGTTATGTTTCTCAAAAATCTAAAGCCTTTTCAACAAATCCATTTTGTGCATATCATGAAACATGGCACTCCATGAGACCGCATTTCTTTGAGGCAATTCTATCAAAGAAAAGTTCAAGCAAACCATTTTCTGCATTGAGAAAAACTAATGGTTTCCATGGTTAATAAATCTCATGTTCAAATGACCAAATGGAAATCAATCAAAGGCATGATATTTGAATAGTTCCTATCCAACATAATACCAGTAATCCAAGTAAAACATTGTCAACAAATTTTATAGCATCTTTTGCCACAATACCCACATTTTTCATGAGGTTTATGGCACAATGAGGCTCCAACTTGGAGCTTTCACTACATTATTTTACTTTTCCCTTTGCATGGTGAAAAGTGGATCCATTTGTGCAAACCTACACGTATTCTCTCCATAGACATAATCATATTCCCTTTGATGGATATCATACGTTCTTTCATTTGTCTCCAAATCCATTTTGTAACCACAGGTTGGAGGTACGCTAGCAATTTGAAAACTAGCATCAGGTTGGAACCTGTTTTTTGCAATGGTGAAATCACTGTCCTGAGGAAACTCATTTTCAACTACAAATGCTGCAATAAATCCATTCCCATGATGAAGCAGAAATGTTTCGTTCTTTCATGTCAAACATGATTAGGTGCACCTTTAAATTGCAAGCATCAGCAACTACAAGATTCTTAAGATGGCCTTCCCACAGGTTTGGGGTTTTGTACCACCCAAACAACAAAAGGGATGTGGAAACAATATCATTAAAAGCTCCAAAGCTTTTTCACAGTCATGCTTACAACCAGCGCAGGACTCTCACGTGGCCAGCATTAGAAATAACTGGCTGCAATAAAACCAAGGGAAACAAAAAAATCCAATGAAAATCTACAGGACATGCACAAACCAAGTAAGTGTGTGGCCTGAGGGTAAGGCACCCTAAATCCAAAACCCGCACACAAACTCCATGAAAAGTTGTTTCCTTCCCCCAATACATGGGTTAAAACCAAGGCGTGAATAAAATATTGAAGGCATAGGTCATATTTAATTAGAAGAGCTAGAATGGAAAAGAAACAAGGACAAAATTTGGCCACCTCCCAACTTGAATTAAGACCAAGCAAGGGTCAACATGTCTTCTCCTTACACAAAAGAAATTAATGGAAAGCTTAGGTTCCCATTTTCCAACGCCTTCCACAACTGACCACAATTAAATAAAACTAAATTTTGTGCAGCTCACAAGGAAAACAAAGATGGTGGGATGTCAACAAAAGTGGCCAACATGGGTGAAGCCTTAAATCCATGGGTGAATTTTTATTAATTGCTTTATAAATATCATTTATTTTATATATATATATATAATCGAGAGGAGACTTGGTCGGCTCAGGTGGTAGCAATATTATTTCACCTTTAAAATGACAAATAAAATGAGTACACAAGCAAGCCTGGTCGACCAAGGAGGAACTAGAGAGGAGTTTCGAAAACGAATGCAAGACAAGGACCAACCACAATGTCACAACAAGATACCCTCCTCTTGAACGAATCGAGGCTCGATCCGCGAAGCGACCAATCCAAACAATAAAATTGCTTATCGATAATTAACAATAAAGTTGATATAACAAATCGATGATCAGATAATGAAGTTATCGTCGATCGATAATTAAAATAATAATATTATTACTATTATTATTATAACTTAATACTACTTATTAATCACATTAACAAGAACCAACATTTAAGTTTGACCAAAACAATAATAGCAAGAATTGACAATTCGAAAGAATAATTATTATTATGTAGGTGTTCCCTCTAGTTGGTCACGCCCCAACAACATCAAGTCATCCTTCAAACCACCTATCGAATTCATGAAAGAGATTTTTCCTTAACAGGGTAATCGAAAAGGTGAAGCCAACAAGGATCAGCAGGAGCACAACAACGTTAAATGCTTAGCAAAACTACAGTCACAACACCCTACCAGGGTCATACACAACACTAAAATTTCACAAGCATACTTTTACATACTTTCACGACCGTATCACATCACAAGGGTTTCACCAAACCATGGAATGACAACAAGTAGACCACATAGCAAATAATTTCCAACAATTACGTCCTAGACATAGATCTAGTACACACATATGACTGACAAACTGGGTCAACACGCTGATACATATACAACGGGTATCACATGACCCAAAACAATCCATGACTGTAACAACATAGTTCCAATCCAATATCCAATAGTCAATACAAATGGAAATGTCAATCCTCAACCATAACAATGTCTAACGAGACTCACAAGAGTACACATAACTCATTATACCAACTCCACACCTAACAAGACATCACGAAACAATCCCCAGATATCTCCAAAAGCACAAAATAAAATTCCATATACCATCCCAAAGCATCACCAAATAACCTCCATATACCTCTCATAGAGAAAGAATCATAGTGTCAAAACCAAGCCGGGTCACTCAACCATAGAGCCCCATCAAGAATAACAGGTCACTCAACCATAGAGTGCCATAAAGAATAACAAGTCACTCAACCATAGAGGCCCATCTCCTTTCTCCTTTTAATGAGGCCAGGTCACCCTATGGCCCTGGGCACATAGAGCCCCATCACCCCCAACCCAAGTGACATAATAACTTGTGGTTCAACAACCCGCTAGTTATCTATAACTCCTTGGGGCGTACCCCCATACAATGAAGCGGGTCCATAGGTTCAACCACTCCATGGTTAATCCCATGACCCTATTCCAACACATTACGACATTAGAACCAGCATAACAATCCATTCAAATGCCAAGTGGCAAAATCAAAAGCCTTGGGCTAGGCTACAAAACTTTTAAATATGACAAGAAAGTTTTAAAACTAAGAAAAACAAATGGCTAATTAGCCATGGTTAGTGCAAAATCCAAATGTTAATGCAACAATCAAATAAATGCCCAAAATATAAGAACATGTCAATCAAGAAAACGACTGGTTCTAGCTAAAAGAGATATTGATCAATTTACGAATAAAAATACATATAGAGAAATAACACATTATAATCACTATGTGGCCTCATACCGCCACCAAAGGGGTACTCATCGAGTTGCTGGCACTCGGACATCGAGCCTCAACTCATAGAAATATACATGTAACCAGAAATGAGTATATCAAATAATGTAACTGTTATCATCTCTGCCTGAATCATTCCTCCATACTCCCACAAGGATCAAAATAGTCAAAATCACATAGGATTATTCAATGAACAATCCAATAGGAAAGAGCATGGAACTCTGGTTGCATAAGTTGAGCCTAAGGTGGTGCGCACCCACAATATACTGAGCAAGCTCGAAGTATACTAAACAAATAGAAGTGGGTTTTCAGTCTATATAAGACTCCACTTCCTCACTCGTACTCGGCTCAAGATTATGAAAACCTGGTCCATGCCTCCCCTCTCTCCACACAGTAGACACCCCAATTTCACATCTATTCTAAATCAATTAATTCCCCTTCCTCATTTCCCACAAAAATACACTTCGAATTAATCAAATATAATTTGATTAATTATCCATTTCAAAATCCAAAAAATAACCCAATCCTCACCACATGTCATTATTCTCCATGTTTTTCTACTATTGAATTAAAAATTCAAATTCAAATCCTCACCCACCCTTCGTGGTCCCCACTCACCTAAAATCCTCCACTTATGAATTAAAAATATAATTCAAATCCTCACCCATTCTTCGTGGCCCCCACTCATCTAATCTTGCCCACATTTTCAAACCACTCACCTAATCTTGCCCACATTTTCAAACCACTCACTTAATCTTGCCCACATTTTCAAACCATGATTACTTAAATTAATCTAAGCTAATCACTCCCTCAGGCTATAAATACAACCTTACCCCTCCCCTCTAAACACATGGAGAATAAGCTTGAATGCCATATCTAAGTTCTTGCATCCTTTGAGCAAAGAACATCCTTTTGCCTCGTCCTAATGCCCAAATAGCCTCAAAATCTTTTTTCCCATCTGGTGCAAAGTAAGAGGATCGTTGTTGCAGGAAGGCCTTGCTCCGTCTTGAAGAAAAGCACCTACATATCACACAATCAGGGCTCAATCCAAGTTTCCTAGCCCATTCTGAGGTTTGCTACGGAACGCGAAGGAGGAGGTATGATTATTGGTATTTTACTTCCTTGTTAGTAGTGTATTTTTCCTAGCTTACATTCTGGCACGCCCGGTTACTTTCGATCTGTTACCATTAATTTCCCAATTAGTGGTTTTATCTGTTCTTTGTTTATTATTGTTCGTTATTATTTCCTTTTCTGTTCCTTATGGCCTTCTTTGGTTAACCTTCACGCTTTGGGTAGTGTTTTTGTTGTGTGGTGTCTTGTGGTGTATCTGCAGGTTATAACAACAATGAAACTATGAAGCTCATCCTGTCTTTGATCTCCTCGGTGCTTGGTGTTTAGTTCCTAGTTTTGATTTTTCTATTCACTCGTCATCTATAGAAACACATGAACTAGTCATTAGTTTATCATCTTACTGTCATGGGACAACCAATCCAGAAAATGCATTTATTTATTTACTTTTGCTAAAATAACTGCTTTGTAGGAAGTTAATCATTTTTTTTTCTTTTATTTTAGTCAATCATTTTGTGATCTAACTCTTTATTTTTGTTTATTGTTCTTTTTTAACCTTGCTGTCCAAATTTTAGCTCCTCAGGTGAAGTACAGAAGTCAGAAAATAAAAAAAACTCGCTCCCGGGACGTTTTTCTCACGTTTAAAATTTTCATTCAGAGTGCTACCGTAGCCCATCTTCCGGAAGCCATAACTTTTTCTCCCGAACTCGGAATGACTTCATTTTTTTTAATGGAAAGGTATTGAAAAGATCTATGCAATGAAAAATAATTTTTAGATTTAGACTTACAGAAAAATTTTGGTTTCATTTCTTCTAACACCTGTCTTTTTAACAAAAAACAACAAAATTATAGTTTTTTTTAATTTTTAAAATTATTATTTTTATTTTATTTCACGTAACAACCTCACACGTATGCTCTTTCCTCGCACTTCAAAAGTGATCTTGGAAATCAGAAACGTGAGGCCACTCGGGCTCTGCAAAATAATTTTTTTTTAATTTTTAATTTTTTGCCTTACATTTCAATTTTCCACGACAACACTTCTAGGTAACATTTTCACACTCTTCTTTCATCATTTTTCTTTTTTGTGAAAATAATCATTATCGCTATTTCACAATCATGATTAATTGCAATAATTATTAACATTTAAAAAAAAAAAAACTATTCCAATTGTATCTGCGTATGCTCTTTTCTTGCGCCTTCGAGCGATCTGGAAAATCAGAAACGGTCACAATTTTTTTAGTTTCTTGTTCTAACATTGCAGGATCCTCTAGCTTTGTTTTCCAACTATCATTTCAATCATTATTTTCCTTTGTCATATTATTAATATTTGTTTGGTCGTTGGTTGTGTATGCTCTTTTCCTGCGCCTTCGAGCGATCTGGAAAATCAAAAACAGCCACGATCACTTTTCTAACATTTCGTTTGCAGGATAACTACTAATTTGTTTTCTGTAGAACCGCGTCACTGGAATATTGTCAAAAACAAAAACAAAAAAAAAAAAACAACAAAAATCCCACAAAAATACCACCATTCAAAGAAAATTGCTGAAACCAAAAAAAAAGTACGCTCAGGTACGCAATTATTTTCTGCTAGTGATTTATTTCAAGTTGGAAAGAACCCTGCGTTTAATCACTTTATCATTTTGTTTTTACACGTAGACGAGGTGGATTTCATCACCACCAAAGCTACACCGGTGACATGGACTTGACTACCATGCACCAACAACATTTGCATCTGCATTGCACTTTGAGACCTAGTCTCATCACAGCATTTGGTATTTACCTCGCCCCTGCTCTTCACTTACAGGTAATGTTGTCATGCAGCGCATGCGAGTCACGCCTAAATAGCTGTAACAACGAAGCCTGGGCATCGTCCCTATAAATCTTCAGGGAGTTATAAGGACACCATACACATTCATCCCTCCATCACCTTCCACCTTTTCACAAAACCTGTTTTGGACGTGGTGATTCACTCCGAAATAGGCAAGTAAGAATTGGTGAGTCTCCTCCAGTGCTCTAAGGGTTCCCCGTACCAATTCTGTCCCCGTACAGAATTAGGTATATCAGGACTAGGGTATATCAGAGGACGCATCTTCTTGGAGTAATAAGAGCCTGCATCCACCATTTCACAGCATACTTGTATGATTGCATGAAACAATGATCATTCCTGAAGAATTTACCTCATAAGCCAAAACAATTGAATCCACATGATTGCTTGTTGTTTGAAAACAAAATAGTTTAGCATTGTTTTATCATAAAACTTGGCTGATATCAATATGTTCATTATAAAAGTTCAGACCCTAGTTGTGTTCCACAAAAAAATCAGTTCTCGACCAATTCAATACCAAGTGAAAACATCCATACAATCCAACACAGACCAAAACATCACACCAATTTCATTAGCTTGCCTTCATCCAACAATACATCTGTCATAGCTTGTCTTCGGCTATATCCAACTGATATTGAGTGACTAGCATTCACTCCCCATATTGTCAATTGTCAAAACATCCTTCATAGCTTGTTTCCAGCTATATCAAACTAATATTGGGTGACTTGTTTGAGTTCACTCATTATTCTGTCCACCATCGCGTTTATCCAAATCACAGCCAACACAAATCCTTTCATAACTCATTTTGAGTTATATCACAACCATATCGCGATTAACCTGTTCAGGTTACTCTCCCCGTCAATAGTCCAGAGCTTGTTTAAGCCAAATCTACACAACGTGCAACAAATCCTCTAATAACTCGTCTCGAGTTACATCATCATCATATTGAGATAACTTGTTTGAGTTACTCTCCTTATCAGTCATCACGAGCTTATTCGAGCTAAATCCAAAGTAATCGAGTTCTCATTTCCTCACACCTGTTCAAAATTCCTACCCATTTTTCAGCTTAATCAGACACATTTCATCATGGTATTCACTCGCAGTCACAATCATGAAAATGATGATGAAGAATTCACACAACTAGAACTCACCAATGAAGAACAAGAACAAGTCAATCGGGTGATAGAACAAAACAAAAATGAATATCTGTTACGCATCCTAGCCATGGGGGAAAAACTACCCCCTGACTTCGGGATGGAAAATTTAAACAAACTCATCGACAATGGTGAATCAAGTTATCACAATGAAATACCAAACAATCCAAATGGTTCTTCGGCCAAAGAGTTATTCACTAAAATCCAAGACTTAACAAAGAAACTTGAGGAAGCAACGACTAGAGCTGAAAGATTAAAAGACCTCAATCTAGATTCCAATACTCACGACATGTTTGATAAACCGTCCCCTGCTTCTCCATTTGCACAAGAATGGAAACTTATGAAAGACACCATTCAGGGACTACAAAAACAATCGAAACAATTCAACTTTGAAGAATTGTGTCCTTATCCATTTGATACAGAGATATCACGATTACCATTTCCGTCATCCTTCGAAATCCCTAAGTTTGATAAATACAAAAGCAAAGGTGACCCCCGTGAACATGTCAAGGAATTTTACATGCAATGTCAGGAAGTTGCCTATCGAGACACGTACCTTTTACGATTATTCCCCCAAAGTTTAGGAGGACAAGCTTTAGACTGGTTTTTCCATCTGCCCAAAGGGTCGGTCACGACATTTGCAGACTTATCGGAGAAATTTGTCAAACATTTTTCCTATAACCTAGACTCAGAAATAACCATGCTTGATCTCTGCAACACTAGGCAAAGGCCAAACAAAAATTTTGCCTCCTTTTTACAACGATGGCGCAAAATTGCAAATCAATTTCCCTGCTCAGTACCCGAGAGACAACTAGTTAGCATTTTTGTCCCTAATCTCAATGCCGAATTATCATTCCACATGCAAATGCATTGTCTGAATAGTTTCGAAGAAGTCATCGAAAAGGGGACACAAATCGAAAAAGCCCTCATTTCTAAGGGCTTACTTAAAGCACCCTTTAGAGACCAACCTTATCGAGACACTCCTCAGAACCAGGACAAATCTAAATTCTTTAACCAGAATCGAAATATCGTCAACGATGGCATTACTGATTCCCGCCATGTCTGAAATGTCTAAAACCATCCCACCAACACATTAAAATCTAAACAACCAATCATTATCCCTAGAAAGGAAGTTCCTTCTAGGGATCGACGAAGAGAGTTCACTCCTCTTGGAGAAAGTCTATCTAGTGTCTTTCGTCATTTGGAAAATGCTAATATGATTACATATCCCATTGTCAGACCCTTCGAAGAAGGACAACCCAAACCAAATTGGTATAAAGACAATGAATATTGTGATTACCATCGCATAAAAGGGCACTCCACAGATAGATGCATGCAACTCCGCCATTACGTCTAAGACCTGATTGAACGTGGAGACATAGAAGTTGAAAATACTTCTGAGACAAAAACACCTAATGAAAAACTTCACATGTTCAAAAATCCCTTCCCTAACCATGATAACAATTCAAAAGATAAGGGTCAATCATCAAGCAATGTTGAGTATGACTCAGTCATCTCGACCATAGATTATGACCAAGACTTAGTGGCAACTATAAAGATCAGAACTGACTGTGCGATCACCACTAGACAGAAAAAAATGTGGGTCCCTACAACAAAAAAATTTGCCACTTCGTCCCCGGCATCACCTCCTAATCCGCCATCTAATTCTACCACCAATTCCTCTCCACAACCTACGCCGTCATTTAATATTGTCAAACAATTAGAGAAGACTGCCGCACAAATTTCAATCATGGAACTACTTAATTCTTCTCCCGCACTACAACGCATCCTTATGCAAACATTGAATAATTCTCGTGTCCCTGAGGACATCAATTCACAACAATTCCAGGCTTTAATTGCACATCTTACAGTCCCCAATCCTATTTTATCTTTTGGTCCCGCTGACCTGCTTAATCCCAACATCGCTAATAATCATTCTTTATACGTCGAGGGTTATGTAACTCATCGTAAAATCAAGCGCGTCTTAATCGACAATGGATCAACATTAAATATTTGTTCCATGAAACTTTTACGTTGTCTAGGTTACACTGAAAATGATTTACAAAACAATATCATAACCATTCGTGGGTATGATAATAGCGAAAGAAAGTCTGAAGGCACAATCACGTTGCCTCTCCAAGTTGGACCCATCACCTTAGACACGGTCTGTCATGTGGTAGATGTAGAAGTTGCATATAACATTCTTGTCGGCCGACCATGGATTCATGCCATGAAAGCCATCCCATCAACATTCCACCAATGCATTAAGTTTCCTCATTTGGACAAGGAATTTACATTACGTGCAGATCCCCAACCTTTTGAGTATTGTAGATTCCTCGAAGGATGGTATCGACATGATCACTATTGTCCATCAACAGATAAATATGCTCCACCTCGTATAATCCCTAATGAAACACGCATTGATCCTGATACACTCCCTAACAATGATCTGAAACCATCATCTCATAACCAAAACACATTTTCCAATCCATTATCTTCCGCTAGTCAACCATCTTCCACCAGTCCTCCTCCCACTAATCAATCATCTTCTTCCACTAATCAAGCTTCTTCTTCCAGCAACAATTATTCTTCCACCACACCATCTTCTTCTTCACCTAGCCAATCTTCTTCATCCAACCACACCTCTTCTATTAAGATACCTCCTCCTGTGAATAACCAACCTTCATCCTTCAATCCACCCCCTTCTTCTTATAACCCATTCTCTTCATCTTTTAAGACTACCAAACTAACTTCCCCACCACATGAGGTACCTATTGGTCCCCCATCTCACACATTTAAAATCATTGACACGGGATGTGGTGAATATCAATTTCAAAAGATGGCAGACTCTTTTTATATCACCAAATCCCCACATAGCTATGGCAAACCTAACGCTCCACATCTGAGAATCCATCCCACTTACCAAATGGGTCAGTCAGTTTGGAAAAAGTTTGGTTATCTTGACAACGAACATATTCCAAGTTCTTCAGGATCTTGGTTATATAATGATGACTTTGCTCCATGTTATGAGTCCCCTCAATTTACCAAAGCTCACCGAATAATGAAAAACATGCGATGGAAGGGTAAAGGACTCGGTCCAAATGAACAAGGTTGTTTAGACCCGATAAATTGCACACAACATCATGGTAAACATGGTCTAGGTTTCAAGGTGTTTGATGTTGCTCCCATAATAATTTCAAGTGACAATGATGACACCAGTTCTGATAATGACATCAGGTCTCCATGTAGTCTTTTTGAGGACCTCGCTGAAACACATCTTTCCTTTGAACATTTATCTATTAATGTCATCAATTTTGAGCCTACACATCTGAGTCTCATAGACCATGGCCAACCACATCATGCGGCCATGGACAT
Source organism: Taxus chinensis (assembly GCA_019776745.2). NCBI lineage: Eukaryota > Viridiplantae > Streptophyta > Pinopsida > Cupressales > Taxaceae > Taxus > Taxus chinensis. The sequence continues at coordinate 18,107 of JAHRHJ020001137.1, forward strand.
GTTCCAAAATGATGAAGCCATCGAAGAATTCCTTGGAACTCGCGACCAAATCCCTACTTCCAACCATAGAAAAGGATTTGAAATCAATCTAAATGAATCAGCCTATTTTGGTGAAGAGATAAAATATTCAGATCCTTCACCCTCAGAAAATTTGGATCAAAAGCGCAAACAGAGGATTTCCCATAGTCAAAACCTCACTGCCACCCTATCCACCAAACATGTCAACAAAAAGTTCCAACAAACACCCGACACTGATGACCTACATCAACCATTAGCATCATTCTCTGAAAAGGATACATCTAAAATGCTTGTAGAAGAAACAAAAGACATAAACATTGGCACCACCGAACAACCAAAAATTTTACAACTTGGCATTAGTCTGTCTGACCAAGAATGCATGGAATTCACAACACTCCTTATTGAATTCCAAGATATATTTACATGGACATATAAGGACATGCCAGGCCTGGACCCATCTCTTGTAGTACACCATCTTGTGGTACATCCAGATGTAAAACCTGTAAAGCAAAAACTACGCAAAATGCATCCCCAAGTTGCATTGCTTGTCAAAGCTGAACTCGAGAAACTCTTGGAAGCTGACTTTATCAAACCTATTGATTATTCGGCATGGATATCTAACATAGTTCCCATCACCAAGAAAACTCCCAGCATTAGAATATGCACAGACTTCCGTGACATCAACAAGGCTTGTCCCAAAGATGACTTTCCCTTGCCAAATATAGACATGATTGTTGATTCTACGATAGGCCATGAAATACTCTCCTTAATGGATGGATTCTCTGTTTACAATAAAATATGTATTGCTAAAGGAGATCAACATAAAACGACATTTACTACACCATGGGGCACCTTCTGTTATAAGGTCATGCCTTTCGGCTTGAAAAATGCTGGTGCCACCTATCAATGAGCAATGACTGTCATCTTCCATGACATGTTACATGATATCATGGAAGATTATGTTGATGATATATTAGCAAAATCTAAAACACGAATAGGGCATCCAAGTGTGTTGAGATGCATTTTTGATAGATTACGCGAGTATAAGGTTCATCTTAACCCAAAGAAATGTGTGTTCGGAGTAACCTCTGGTAAATTATTAGGGTTTATTATCTCACGAAGAGGCATAGAAGTGGATCCTGCCAAAGTCAAAGCCATTATGGAAATACATCCTCCTCAAAACCTAAAACAATTATGCAGTCTTCAGGGAAAGATACAATCTATTCGGCGTTTCATATCACAGTTGGCTGACAAGTGCCATCACTTTAATCAGTTACTCAAGAAAGATGCACACTTTCACTGGAACCACGATTGCCAAGACTCTTTTGCTAAGTTAAAAGAATACCTCTCTAGTCCACCTGTTCTTATGTCACCAGTTGCCGATAAACCCATGTTGCTTTATACATCTGCCACTAAACATGCCATAGGAGCTCTACTAGCACAACATAATGATCAAGCAAAAGAACAGGCTGTATATTACCTTAGTCGAACACTTATTGAGCACGAAGTACATTATTCCCAAATCGAAAAAGTATGCTTAGCAGTCGCCTTTGCATTCCATAAGTTACGTCATTACTTGCTCAATCACACAACTAAGTTGATTGCCAAAATTGATCCTCTCAAGTATTTCTTGTCCAGACCCATTCTCACGGGAAGAATGTCTAGTTGGGTCATATTACTTAGTGAATTCGATGTCGAATTTTTTCCACATAAAGCAATTAAAGGACAAGCCCTTGCAAACCAACTTGCTGAGGCACCCCTTCCTGGCACAAAACCACTTCAGTTGTCTTTTCCTGATGAATATATTCTACACATAGACATCGCACCAGCTTGGACTCTATTTTTTGATGGATCTTGTAATCTCCATGGCTTAGGGGTTGGTATTTTGCTTATCACACCCAGCGGACATGTTATCCCCAAATCATTTCGCTTAGCATTCCCATGTACCAACAATATCACAGAATATGAAGCTCTCATCGCAGGATTAAAACTGGCTATATCTTGGAATCTTACAGAATTAGTTGTATTTGGTGATTCTTTACTTATTATCAAGCAAGTTACCAATGAATACCAAGTCAAGGACAAAAAAATTATCCCATATAAACACATGGTGGATATTCTTTGAAGCTATTTTCGATTAATTATCTTTGATCAAATTCCTGGAATTCGTAATAAATCTGCCAATGTTATGACAACCATTGGATCCCTATTAGAAATCACATCTAGTCAACCCCAGGCACATTTTCTCGTAGAACATCTCTTAATGCCTGCCTATGATCTTCCAGAAAACACTATGGTATGCGAAATCGTGGGTCTGAATAACCCTTGGTACCATGATCTTTATACCTTCGTCTCGTGATAAAATATTTCCTGCTGACATGAAACCAATGCATAAATGTGCTTTAGCACAACGTGCCTCTTGTTACACCATTTTAGTAGAAACTCTTTATAAACGAGGATATCATGGTACCCTACTCCGATGTCATAATTGGGAAGAAGCCTTGAGTGTCCTAACTGAAAGTTCATTCCAGTATCTATGGAGCACACATGAGCGGTAATCGCCTTAGCGAAGAAAATCCTGCGGGTTGGATATTATTGGCCACACCATGGAAAGTGATGCATGCCATTTTGTCAAACGATGTTAAGCATGTCAAAAGCATGGAAATCTTATCCACACACATTCCCAAGCATTACAATTGATAACCACACCATGGCCCTTCTCTCAATGGGGACTTGACCTCATTGGTAAAATCAAACCAACATCTTCCAATGGACATAAGTTCATCATTACCGCTACCGATTACTTCACTAAATGGGTAGACGCTATGCCTCTCACTTATGTTACCGGAAGCCAAATATCGAAATTTATTTTCAATAATCTCATCTGTCAATTTGGTATTCCATCCGCTCTAGTTACAGATAGTGGCAAATCATTTAAAAACTAGGATGTAAAAGACCTAGCCAAACGTTTTCACATCAAACTTAAATGGTCCACTCCATACTACCCTCAGGGCAACGGTCAAGTGGAAGCAACCAATAAGACCGTTAAAATCCACTCATGGAAAGATTGCAACACCCTGGACTTAAGTGGCATACCAATTTACCCACTTTTGGGCTTACCGTACATCTTACTGCACACCTACCAAAGCCACCCCATTTTCCCTTTTTAATGGTTGTGAACCATTTTACCTATTGAGATAGAACTCCAATCCTTGAGGATCTCCCTTAGAGGTAATTAATGAGAATAATACCACAGTCACGGCTTTCAAGAGCTTGAGCTTCTCGATGACAAACGACTTATATTGCTCATCACTTCAAGTCTATCAAAACCGGCTGCAATGCGTTATCCATAAAAGGTAAGACCTAGAGTATTTTGAAATTGGGTGACCTCGTTTGAAAAAATAAAATCAAAACAATAATACCACTAAAGAACGAGAAAATGGAAATTTTGAGCCTAATTTGGTTTAGGACCCAGTGTTCCAACAGCTAAATATTTGGCTCTGGATCCTATAATTGCCACTCAATGGTCAGATCTTGATGAACAATGAAATGTAGTTCATTTAAAGAAATTTTATCATAAACTTGGCCGATATCAGGTGTCATTGTAAAAGTTCAACCCTAGTTGGTTACACAAAAAAAAATCAGTTCTTGACCAATTCACTACCAAGCAGAAAAATATCCAACAATCCAACAAACACAGACAAAACATCACACCAATTTCATAGCTGCTGCCCTCATCAACATACATCTGTCCATAGCTGGTCTTTTGGCATATCCAACTGATATTGAGTGACTAAGCATTCACTCCCCATATTGCATGTGAAACATCTTTCATAGCTTGTTTCCAGCTATATAAAAACTAATATTGGTGACTTGTTGAGTTCACTACTTTTCTGTCCATCATCAGTTTATTCCAAATCACAAACAACAACAAATCCTTTCATAAACGCATTTTGAGTTATATCACAACCATTATCACGATTAACATTTAAGGTTACTCTCCCCGTCAATAGTCCAGAGCTTTGTTTAAGCCAATCTACCACAACGTGCAACAAATCCTCTAACTAATGTATCAAGTTACATCATTCATCATATTGAGATTAACTTGTTGAGTTACTCTCCTTATCAGTCATCACGAGATTATTCGCGATAAATCCAAAGTAATAGGAGTTCTCATTTCCTCACACCTGTTCAAAATTCCTACCCATTTTTCGCTTAATCAGACACCCTTTCATCATGGTATGTCACTCACAGTCACAATCATGAAAATGACGACAAAGATTGGCAACAACCAGAACTCACCAATGAAGAAACGAAAAAGTCAATAGGGTGATAGAACAAAACAAAAATGATATTTGTTACGCATCCTAGCCATGGGGAAAAACACCCCCTGACTTGCGACGAAAAATTTAAACAAATCTGTGTTGAAAATGGTGTGATCAAGTTATCACAATGAAATACCAAAACAATGCAAATGGTTCTTTGGCCAAAGAAATTATTCACTAAAATCCAAGATTTAACAGAAGAAACTGAGGAAGGAAGCAAACGACTAGAGCTAAAGATTAAAAGACCTCATCAAGATTCCAATACTCACAACATGTTGATAAAACCGTCCCTACTTATCCATTGCACAAGAATGGAAACTTATGAAAGCACCATTCATGGACTGCAAAAACAATCGAAACAATTCAAACTTGAAGAATTGTGTCCTTATCCAATTTGTGATTACATCCCTTCGAAACCCTAAGTTTGCATAAAACAACACAGACAAAGGCACCCCCGTGAACTGTCAAGGAATTTTACATGCAATGTAAGGAAGTTGCATATTGAGACACGTACCTTTTAAGATATCCCCCAAATTTTAGGAGGACAAGCTTTAGATGGTGTTGTCCTATGCCCAAAGGGTCGGTCACGACATTGGAGACTATCGGGAAATTTGTTCAAACATTTTCCTATAATCTAGACTCAGAAATAACCTGCTTGATCTCTGCACCACTAGGCAAAGGCCAACAAAAATTTGCCTCCTTTTACAACGATGGGCAAAATTGCAACAATCAATTTCCCTGCTCAGTCCCGAGAGACAGAGACCACTGTTAAGCTTTTTGTCCCTAATCTCAAAAATGCCGAATATCATTCCACATGCAAATGCATTGTTTGAATAGTAGTTCGAAGGAAGAGAGTCATCGAAAAAGGGGACACAATCGAAAAGCCTAATTGCTAAGGGCTTACTTAGAGCTACCCTTTAGAGACCAACTTACGAGACACTCCTCAGAAACAGGACAAATCTAAATTCTTTAAACCGGAATCGAAATATCGTCAACGATGGCATTACTGATTCCCGCCATGTCTGAAATGTCCAAAACCATCCCACCAAACACATTAAAATATAAAAAAACCCATCATTACCCTAGAAAGGAAGGTCCTTTCTAAGGATCGATTGAAAGAAGAAGTTCACCCTCTTAGAAGAAAGTCTATCTAGTGTCTTTAGTCATTTGGTAATGCTATATGATTCATTTCCCATTATAGACCTTCGAAGAAGGAAAACCCAAACCACAATTGGTATAAAGGAAAGAATATTGTGATTACATCGCATAAAAGGGCACTCCACAGATAGATGACATTTGCAACTCCGCCATTACGTCCAAAACCTGATTGAACGTGGAGACATAGAAGTGAAGACTTCTGAGAAAAAATAGCCTAATGAAAAAACTTTAACATGTTCAAAATCCGTTCCCAACAATGATAACAATTCAAAAGATAAAGGGCGATCATCAAGTAATGTTGAGTATGAATCATTATCTCGACCATAGATTTGACCAAGATCAGTCGGCAACTAAAAGATCAGAACTGACTGTGCGATCCCACTAGACACAAAAAAATGTGGGTCCCTACAACAACAAATTTGTCAACTTCGTCCCATGGGCATCACCTCCTAATCCGCCATCTAATTCTTACCCACCAATCCTTACATAACCTATGCCGTAATTTATAGTCAAACAATTAGAGAATACGACCGCAAAAATTTCAATCATGGAAACTACTTAATTCTTCTACCACCACTACAACGCATCCTTATGCACATTGAAATGTCATGTCCTCGAGGACATCAATTCACAACAATTCTAGGCTTTATTGCACGTTCTTACGGTCCCCCAATCCGATTTTATCTTTTGGCCCTGCTGACCTTCTTAATCCCAAACATCGCTAATAATCATGCTTTAACATCGAGGGTTGGAACTCATCGTAAATCAAGCGCGTCTTAATCAACAATTCGATCAACATAAATATGTGTTCCATGAAACTTTTTATGTGTGTCGTAGGCCTAACTAAAAATGATTTGTCAAATAATCTCATAACCATTCGGGGTATTTATGATAAGCTGACGCGAAGAAATCTGAAGGCACAATCACGGTACTCCTCCAAGTTGTATCCCCATCACCTTAGAACTACGGTCTATCATGTGGTAGATGGAGAGGGGAAGAAAAATGTTTAGAAGCACCGAAAAGGACCGATTAATGCAATGAAAGCTAATCTCCCATCAACATTCACCAATGCATTATTAAGTTTCCTCATTTGGACAAAGGACATACATTACGTGCAGATTCTCCAACATTTTGAGTATTGTAGAGTCCTCGAAGGACGGTATCGACATGACGCCTATGTCCATCAACAGATGATAAATATGCTCCACCGCGTATATAATCCCTAATGAAACACGCATTGATCCTGAGATAAGAGTCCAATAAAAATAATCCAAAACAATAAATCTAATAACAAAAAACACATTTTCCAATCCATTAGCATACGATTCTAGATCAACCAACCTTCCACAGTCCTCTCCCCCCCTCCCCAAGTTAACAAGAAGAAATAAGAGGAGTCTAAAATAATCAACGCTCGATTCGTAATAAAAAGCTAAATTATGTAAGATATGCCAAAAAAAATCTAGTCTTGAACCTAGCACAATCTTCTTAACTTACAACAACTACAGCCTCTATAAGATACCCTCCTCCTGGGAAAACTAATCCTTGTCCTTCAATCCACCCCCTTCTTCTGAATAACCCTATCTGCATCTTAAAGATAACCAAAACTAGCTCCCCACCACATGATGTATCTAGTGCGTCCCCCATCTCAACATTTAAAATCAGACACGGGATGTGGTGAATATTCAATTTCAAAACGATGGAAGGACTCTTTTTATATCACCACATCCCACACATAGCTGGCAACCTAACGCTTCCACCATCTGAAGAATCCATCCCATTACCAAATGGAGTCAGGTCAATTTGGAAAAAGTTTGGTATCTTGAAACACGAAAATTCCAAGTTCTTCAGGATCTGGGTTATATACGACGGCCTGTTCTTCATGTTATGCCCGTCCCTAAATTTACCAAAGCTCACCGAAATAATGGAAAATATACGATGACAGCGGTAAGGAATCAGTCTGGAAAAGGTTGTTTAGACCCGATACATTGCAAACAAAATCACAGTAACATGGTATAGGGTTCACGGTGTTGATGTTACTCCCATAAATAATTTCAAGTGAAATGATGAACCCATTTGATAAATGACATCAGGTCTCCGTGCGAGGCGTTTGAGGAAGAGCGGATGAAAACAAAAATATTTAATCCCCGTGAACATTATCTATTAATATCATCAGTTATTTTGAGCCTCACATCTGAGTCTCATAGACCATGGCCACCACATAAGGCGCGCCTCATGGAAAGGCTTCCAAAATGATGAAGGAATTCGAAGAGTCCTTTGAACTCAATGGACCAAATCCCTACTCCCAACCATAGAAAAAGGATGGTGAAATCAATCTAAAATGAATAAACCATATGGTTGTGAAGAGCTAAAATATTCAGATCCTTCACCCTCAGGAAAATTTGGATCAAAACCGCAAAACTAAGGAGGGACAAGGAGTGAATTACAATAGAAAGGAAAAGAATGATGCAAGACCGAAGACTCTCTATGCTGCAAACAAAAAGCCATGTTGGGTTGTCACTTCTGGGATAGATACAAAAAAGGGCAAACAAAAAACGAAACAGAGGACCAGACGAGAAACCTAGGAGACAGCGAATGCGTATATGAAAAAAGGAAGAAAACTCCGAAAAGAAGTCGGGGAGCAAGAAAAAAAAAGAAAAGAAATTTGGCAAAAAGGAAAAACAGAAAAAAATGTTATACCAAATTTCGGACATCATAGGCGGTCTGACAAGCATGCATGGACCCATTCACAACACTCCTTATTGAATTCAAAGATATATTGTGCATGGACATATAAGGACATATCAGGCCTGGACACATCTTTGTAGTACAGCATCTTGTACGGTCATCAGATGTTAAAACCCTGTATTGTGTAAAGCAACAAAATACGTAAAAAAATGATCCCCAAACGTAGTGCATTGCTTGTCAAACTAACAACTCGAGGAAACTCTTGGAGGTGACTTTATCAAAACCTATTGCTTTTCGGCATGGATATCTAACATAGTTCATCACCAATAAAACTTCCCCAGCGCATTAGAATTGAACAGACTTCAGTGACATCAACAAGGATTGTCCCAAAGATGACTTTCCCTTGCAAAAAGCGGAAACAAGATAGACCTAGGCATTGGTGATTATCAGAGAGGAATGAAAGTACTCTCCTTAATGGCATGGATTCTCTGTTTACAATAAAATATGTATGCTAAAGGACGATCAAACATTAAAACGAAACGTTGTAAGTTTGAGTACTGAAACAACATAAGACCGGTACTTTGGACCACACACCGGCAGTGGTGCCCCGACGCCGATAAATCCGGGTCCCCTCGCCGGCATAGGGGCACGACGGGCGCGCTCCCTTTCCAACCTAAGGAAAACAAAGAGCCCCTCCCCTCCCCCTTCTTCTCCCCCAACCACACCCACCTTCCCCTTCCCCTCATTCCCCCCACCCCTCCGCCGCGGCCGCCCGAAGTTCTTTCGACGCCCATTCTTCATTTGATCGCGACCGTTTTGCTTGAAAAAGTATCAGAAAGCGAGAAATCGAGAACCCACGATTCGACCAGGCAAGAGGACAAGAAGGACACTAGGGCGCCAACTATCCCCCCCAGGGCGACCCGTAACAAGGAAAGCCCAACAGTAAATTCAGCGGGAAGAAACCACCTTTGCTCCGTCGGAGAATAGGAGCCATATATTATTTATTCCCGAAGGCCACAGCGTTAGAAAAATAGAAAAACTGCCCCTCCAATTCTACATCCCGCAAAAACACTTTTGACGGGCGAGTAATATATCCGGGCTCCCCGGGCGCTGATGAGGATAGGTGGAGAGCAGGAAGAGAGGTAGAAGAGGGGTCGGCAGCGAATAAAACAGAAAGAAATGGTTTGGGGCGGGGCTAAGTGATGGTCCAGTAACATAGAGGATAGTAAAAAAGTATGAGGGTGAGGAAATAAGAAGAGGCATAGAAGTGGATCCTGACAAACACGGTAAAAGCCATTATGGAAATGCCTCTCCCAAAATCTCAAAACAATTTACTGACTAGACACCCAGAATCTCATAAACACGTAGTAGGGAGGGGAAAGCATGAAAAGAGAGTGAGGACGTCGTCATATCAAAGGTGGATTAACCAAAGTGCCCCAAATCAATTTAATCAGGTTTGATAAGAATATGCACACTTTCACTGTGAACCACGATTGCCAGATCTTTCGCGAAGTTAAATGAATACATCTAAGAAGGAAAAACGGCGGAGTTATTCTTTTCTGAGGGTCATAAATAACCCTTGTCGGCTGAAGTTATCCCCTCACCCACGCTGTCGTTTGCAATTGCTACGCAACCGTGTTCAAATTCTCCGCCTTTTCCACCCGGCGAGCAATTTAAAACTAAACCTAGTTCTTTTGGGCTTTATAAATCTCGCCCACCTAAACTTTCTTTCTCCCTCCTTCTGCCCTTCTATTTTATGAGCTCTAAAGCACAACATAACGATCAAGGAAAAGAACAGGCTGTATGTCTTGTATTAATTACCTTTTTCGAAACACTTATTGAGCAAAAAAGTACGTTATTCTAAACGAAAAAAGTAGTAGCGGTCACATTTGCATTCCATAAGTTACGGCCATTACTTTCTCATACACAACTAAGTTGATTGACAAAATTGATCTCTCAAGTATTTTTTGTAAGACCCATGCCCGGGAGAATGTTAGTGTGGGTTGTATTACTTAGTGAATTCGATGTCAATTGTTTCCACAGAAGAAATAAATTAAGGACAAGCCCTTGCCCCGACCAAAATGTTGAGGCACCCCTTCCTGGAACAGAACCACTTCAGTTTCTTTTCCTGATGAAGTATTCTACACATTAGACATCGCGCCAGATTGACTCTATTTTTTTGAGGATCTGTAATCTCATGGCTTAGGGGTTGGTATTTTACGTATCCACCAGAGGACATGGGTTATCCCCAACCCCCAATCATTTCTCTTAGCATTCATGTTACAACAATGGCATATATGAAGCTCTCATCGAGGATTAACACTGGCTCATCTGGGCATCTGCCAGAATAGCTGTATTTGCGTGATTCTTTACTGCTTTCACGCAAGTTAAAATGACTACCAAGTCACGGCACCACACCAATGTATTCCCATAGAAACACCATGTGGATATTCATTTGTGTGAAGCTATTTTCGTTAATTATCTTTGATCAAATTCCTGGAATTCGTAAAAAATTGCCAATGTTTTGACAAACCAATTGGATCCCTAGTAGACAATCGCATACTAGTCAACCCCAGGCACATTTTTCAGTGAAACTCTCTTATGCCTACTATGAGCGTCCTGAAAACACTCTATGGTATGGAGATCGTGGGTCTAAATAACCCTTGGTACATGATCTTTATACCTTCATTCGTGATAAAATGTTTCTTGCCGACCATGATCAACTAATGCATTTAAACGTGTTCTCGATACACCATTTTAGCAGAAACTCTTAAACAAGGATATGATGGCACCGGCCTCTGATGTCTTAATCAGGAAGAATCCTCCGAGTTCTTAGCTAAAGTCCATTTGGTATCTGGGAGCACAACGAATGGTATCGCCCTTAGCAAGAAAATCCTGCGGTGGGATATTATTGGCCCTCATGGAAAGTGACGCATGTCATTTGTCAAACATTGTCAAGCATGGAATCTTATCCACACTAAGTCAAGCATTACAATTGGTAACCACACCATGGCCCTTCTCTCAATGGGGACTTGACCCATTGGGTAAAATCAAACCAAACATTTCCAATGGACAAAGTTATCATTACCTTGGTCCCGATTACTAACTAAATGGGTGACGCTATTATGCCTACTCACTTATGTTACCGGAAGCCAAAATATCGCAATTTTATTTTCATAATTCATCTGTCAATTGGTATTCCTCCGCTATAGTTTACAGATAGTGGCAAATTAATTAAAAAAATAGGGGAAAAGACCTAAGCCAAACAGTTTTCACTAGTCACTTAAAATGGTCCACTCCATACTACAGCGTAAGCTGGGCACGTTCAAGTGGAAGCATTTTTTAACCAATAAGACCTTAAAATCCATCATGGAAAAGATGCAACACCCGGGGAGTAATTGCATACTAAATTGACCCCACTCTTTGGCTTACCGTACATCTATGCACACCTACCCAAAGCCACCCCATTTTCCCTTGTTTGTTGTGAAGCGCAATTTTTACATATTGAGATAGAACTCCTTGAGCATTGAGGATCTCCCTTAGAGATTTGTAATTAATGAGAATGAATACCGACAGTCAGGCTTCACGAGCTTGAAGCTTTCGATGAAACGACTTAATATTCTCCATCATTTCAGTCTATCAAAACCGATGAATTGCAGTTATAATAAAGGTAAGACCTAGAGATATTTGAAATTTGGTGAACCTCGTTTAGAAAGCAAAATAATACACTAAAGAATTTTTAGGTAGAAACTATTAGAAGGAAATTTTGAGCCTCATTTTGATTTGGTGAGACCCTTTTTTTTATGTAATCACGCTAAATTGGCTCTGGGAATAAATGGCCACTACAGATGGTCAAGATCTTATGAACCAATGAATGTAGTTCATTTAAAGACAAGAAATGTTTACCTTGAGATGTTCATATTCCAGGATAGGATTACCAAACATGGACATTGTTCCTTTTTGTCTTTTTGTCTTATTCCGAATAATTAAATTTTATTCATTTGCTTTTTTTTTTCTTTATGCAGATTTTCTTTATCCAAATACATTCATAGTTATCATCATGAGAAAAGTGCTAGTATAAATCCTTTAAGTTTGTGAGCAATCATAATTCTTCATTTCAGATTCGCTTTCCTCTATGTATTATAGAAGCGTATGATGGTTTTAATATATTCCCTTCAATAAATCTCTCTTTATCACTTTAATAGACTCTAAACTGTACCGTTCGTTTTGGTTGTCTATCTCAGTCTTCGGTGTTGAACACATTTTCACGTCCCTTAATAGTCGTGTGGTGGTGTAGATTGGGGGAGAAATTTATCCCAAATACAAAGAACTATTGAAAAAACATCACAATTCAATTATATATATTAGAATAATTCATTGTAACATAGTTCGTTATCATAGTCGTTGGTGTTGAAGTCCCACCACTTCTTATAGTAGTGTTGGACTGGGAATGTAGGCGGTGCCCTTACTTGTCTACGTATTGTCTTCGTGATAAACCTTGCCTCTTCAAGTGTCATGGGGCAAATTGTAGAGAGGTCATTCTAATACAAGCATAAAAAAACATTACAAAAAGATTCAAGAAAAAAAAAACAAAAAGCGAATTCACTCGCCTCTATTACCTTCGTGATGACTTGCTTCTCCTATAGCATGGGGCAAAGGATAGGGAAAGAGTCATTTCAAAAATACAAAATCTTACAGTGCTTCAAATTATAGAAGCCAAAAAACGTAATTTACGATGCCAAGTGACGATGAGAACTATCTCGTAAACCCATATCGTACCAATTAGAAGGCCACATAACTTATCTAAGTCTGCACATATGACTCATTAAGTTTGAAAGTCATTTCTGAAACTGTTCAGTACCGTTCTGAAGAATGGAGTCACAATTTCCAAAGGGATTGTTGTTAGTATTGGTCTCTATATTCATTATCTACCTCCTGCATCCTTCTGATTATCGGTGAATGAGCCCACACATCTACTAGTTGTGGGAGTCAAGAATGGAGCTGGAATTCTTTTAATCAATCATCACCACCATTATCATGCCATTGGAAAGAAGGAGATTTGGATTATATTATGAGTATAAGGTTACAAACGGGAACTCGGTTACATATGGATAATACCATGTTATCGCTCTCGAAATAATAAGTTGCACTTGGTCCATAAATTGCCAATACAATTGTGTAAAAATCCAAAAAACATTTGAAAATCGTTATAAAATCTACAACATGCCAAAAATCTAAAAACCAAAAAACATTTTAAAATGTCAAAAAATCAAAAAAAAACAATGTAAAAATCTAAAATCCAAAACATTTGAAAAAATTGTCAAAAACTTCCAAAAACAGTGTAAAACATCCAAAAATCTAAAAAACATGTGAAATTGTCAAAAACCCAAAAACATTAGAAAACAAATCGTATAAAATCCAACGAAAAAATTGAACTCGCAAAAATCTAAAAAAACATAGAAACACTCATCAAAATCCAAAACATTACACAGAATAGTTCAAAAATCCAAAAACAGTTGGAAAATCGTCAAAAAAGTCAAAAAACATTTGAAATCGTCAAAAATCCAAATAGTTGTAAAAATCCAAAAATCTAAAAACATTGATGAAAATTTTCAAAAACCGAAAAAAAAAATTAGAAACCATAGTCCAAAATCAACAAAACCACCCAATAGAACGCGTGGAAAAATCCAAACACATGGAATGATAATAAAAAATCCAAAAACATTAACATACTCGTCCAAAATCTAAAACCATTAACAAGAATCTCACTAAAAAAATCCAAAAAAAATTTGAAAATCTTCAACAATCAAAAATATTTGAAAATAAGCAAAAATCCAATTAAAAACATTAGAAAATCTATATAATATAGATATATATATATATATATATATATAGATATTA
>JAHRHJ020001138.1:0-32180 GCA_019776745.2 Taxus chinensis
TAACCAAGATATGATGACCTTTTTGCATCCATGATATCTGATAGGGGTTAGGGTACATGGTAGTTTTTTAGTCCTAGCTTCTTTACCATTTCAAATAAAACAATATTTTCAGTGCTTCTACTATCAATAACCACTTTAATTTTTTTTCCTTTAGCCTTACATGCAGTTCTAAACAAACACCTTCTTTGAGTTACCTCATTCACTATTTTACTTGGTTTCAAAAGTAATATTCTGCACAAAAAAAAATTACATTTATCTTGTACCATCTGATCAATAGATATGTCATACTTTCTCATCTCTGTATTCATCCCATAACACTCATATGTTTTGTGTCTTGCATACCTCTGACACTTGTACAATTTTCTTATAAATGGAACCTACCTACTTCTATGTTCCATTCTCGATGTATATAGACTCAGTTATCTATGATCATATTTCCTACGAGTCTCTTCCATACTCTCTAACCTGTTCATCACATTCTCCATCATTCTTTCCATTTTTGTTTCCCAAAGAGATTGTCTCATTTCTATTACTTACACCATTTTGTATTGTCTACATGTAATCAATTTAAAAACAATATCCCTTTTATTTTTAAGAAACACATTCCTTCTCTGATACCACTATGATGTAGGAAAAATTCAACCCAAACTAAATTCTCTATATTAGACATGGTTCATACACTACTCAACAATGTCTTCCCTTTAGGTCTTAGACAAAGTTAGTTATGTTCTTATAATGAATTCTCTCCAAAACTATAAAAGTACTCTTAGATATTTTCACCTTCTTGAAACCAAACCAACTCATCTAAAACATCTTCTTGACACCATTTACCCTATATCCAATTTAAAACTTTTAGGTGGACCAAAACAATCAAAAGATTGCAATGACTTCATACCTTATTAGTTAATCTACTTGTCTCCTAGGCGTCTTTATCAACTTATCACTGGTACATTCCAAAGTTGGAGAGATATATAAATGACTTGCACAATATGAAACCATTTTCTAGAACTCAAAATATCCCCCTTGATAAGTGTTTGCAACAACTGTTGGGATATCAATTCCTTAGGCTCATAACTACCTCTTCCATCTTAGATTCCTCAACCCTATCTATTACCATACTTCCTTCCAGCCCTTTTCTATAGCATGTTTCTTCATGTATAACTCATTGGTTGAAAGGTTTTAATTGATAGTCAAACCAATACTGATTAAGACATAAAATCTGACCAATGTTCTACTGAGGTATCAAATCTATAATGGGGCCTTCCAAAGACAAAATTATCATGCATAATCCCACCTTCTAGTTCATCTTCAAATTTGGTCATAAATGGAAGTTTCACATGTTATCTATCAAAATGTCTGCTATGAATTTTGAACAGTGGGTGCACCTTTATCTCTTTAATTTTTTTTAAATCCCTTCTATATCACTCCATGACACTAGGTACAAAACCTATAACCTCAAAATTTCCTTACCCTTTCAAAAATATTCAAAACTCCCCTTAGTCCTTGACCTCTATGTATGCTACAGTTTTCCCTGAATACTTGATTTGGAAACTATTACTGTCAGGATTCTAGAACTTATTACTTCATACGAATGGGAAGATCATAGTTGAATCATTTTTTTTAAAGAATTATCATGTCTTACTTTCACTAAAAATCCTTTATTTTTCCTTAACTACTCCACTTTTGGCTTCAAACAATATCCTATAGGTGTGCATGCATGACGGTTCACAAGTTTAAACTCATCATTACTGGAAGGTTCTCCAGACATCCACTCTTCAAAGTCACCTACATTGACATACTATTTTATAGGCTCTATAAACATGATCTTCCTCTAAGATCTTAGATAGATTTCTTAACACTATTAATACTCCCTTCAATACACCCTTCAAGCTCAAATTCTTGACTCCTTATGCTATTACCTACAAGCTTCATACAAGGTCTATCCACCTTTATCTTGTCAATGGAATGTCCCTCTCAGACCATAAGAACCCTAGAATTACCTTCCGGATACATCTAAAGAGACATCTTATAAGTTAGTGAATCAATTATATCACATTGTATAAATTAAGAAAACCCAAATGTTACCTATACCCTAATGATGGTTTTGTCTCAGGCTAAGAAAGTGTTATTCTTCTACTAAAGGAAATACTTAAATGTACAATGTTTCAAAACTCATTATCAAAAGCTTGTTATAAAATCCTACATTTTTTGGAAACTCACTAATCATGTTGCATTAGTGTCAGACCTGAGAATAAAATGAACATAATCCTTTCTCTGCCCATAGAGACATGACATTACAACTGCGCATAATTTCTTGGAAGAATATACCTTTTCATTATCCTATGAGACCACCATTTAGAAGGATTAAGTCTAATTACTAGTTCTCACTGTTCCTTTTCTAACAAGGTTCATATCATCTATACAGCAATTCACAATAATGATCCAAATACCCATATCTTGACTGTAATGGCATCCTCTCTGATCATTCCACCAGTTTTAGTAACTGCAATCCAGGTTTTACTATACATATAGTCATGAAATATCATAAGCATCATATCAACACTCAATAATTATCTTCTCACCATTACAATCCATCACAAACATGCATAGGAACAATGTATCTTAATGATCAATAGCCAATGCACTCCAAAATTTTGGAAAACTTATCTCAAACATGCAATACACAAGAATCACAAACCCACAAATCATTCAGGAATCATATCTTATCGTTTAAATGACCATCTAGATGATGACTTGTAAAAATGGTAACAAAGGATTTAAATATATCTTCATGAACCTTGTAACTACATTTTTGTCCTTTAGACCGTTACATCAATATATGCTTTTACTTAGTCTAAAATATAGGATTTGAGAAATAGGTCACAGTCTTGACCTTATTAGGATCTTTATACCTCATTATGGATTCCATCATTTCATTACATGTATAGAGGCTACAATAAATCACTGAAACAACTATTACAATACAAAATTCCTTTTAAGATTTCAATTTGGCATTTTGGATGGAAATGTCTAAACTTGAATTTGTAAAGGCCTTATTCAAACTTAGCACACATAAACACTCTAGAAGACTCTTGAAACTTGACAACACACCTAGGAAGCCAAAATTGATGCTATCAACCTATATATAACCTAGGAATATAATGCTCATGCATTAGTTCTATAGGTCATACATGATGATTCTAGCATGTGCACGGCTTTTTGAATGAGAAACATGTCTAATGTTGCGAGTCACAATGGTAAGTGGCTCATTTAAGGCTAGTTCTAGAGCCTAATGAGGTGCAAGAGATCATTACATGTCAAGGAAAGACTAGATAAGAATGGGAATAACCTAGGAACATTTCTTAGGGAATTTATGATCATCCAAAATATTAATTTCAGCTCTTGGAAGAAAAATACAAAAGTTCACCAAGACTACCTTTGAGACCTAACAATGAATGTTGAGGAAAATGAGATAGGTCTAAGTTGTATAGGAAAATTTATTGAAAAGTAACCTATGAAGTGTGTATATGGGTTTTTTTTAGTGCTTCAAGTCAAATTTTGAAGAGGTTTGTGAAAGTTATGCACTAAATTGACTTCTTAAGGAATGCAAATTGAGAACCCTGTCTTCTTAGCATCTAGAAAAATAGTTCGTTGAGCTGAAATAGTGTTTTCCTAAGGATAAGAAACACATAGGATTTGTGCATGATAAAAATGTGTATTTGAAGGTGCAGAATGATAGGAAAATAAATGTGCACCAGAACAAGTTTGATTTGGGACTTAGCCATTTTCATGGATGCGGGCTATTTTTGGAGATAGCATGCAGAGAACACATTGGGATGGAGACTTGCACGACACAAATGTAAATGGTATTTTAGGAACAGAGAAAATGAGAAGCACCATACATGAAGCTAAAGATAATAATATGATTTCTACTTTCAGTTAACTATAAGATGACTATTATTAGCGCACTTTCATAAGTTTACATGTTATTGTAAAGCTGCATGACTATCTATCAGCATATGACCTATTTTAGGAAGTGTGTAGGTAGTGAAGGGAAAGCCCCCACCCATATAAGTATGTATTGAACTATGTAGTTTAGCAGTGGTGAATTATTATAGAGTTATGCCACTGGATATGATCTACGCATGACTTATGGAGATACTTTATAATGTAAGAAGCTTCTATGTTTTACAGTGTTTAATGTAATGGAGTATGTTGGCTGGATAATGGTGTTAAACATGACTGTAACTTGGTTCTTGTATGGTTGATCTTATTATAGTTATTATTTAATTCATGATTCTCTAAGATCTTGATCTTGAATATTTATGGTTATTTATTGTTCTGAATATGATTTATCTTCATCACACTAACATCTGACACAAGAAACTCTAAAGAGAGGCCTGGTACCTTTCTTTGCTTTGGGTGAATGCTCAACTCAGGTTGGGTGATGTGCCAGTGCGCATGGGATTTATATAGTGGATTCTAGGATGCATCATTGGTTGCGTTGTCGGAACCTCTTTTTCAGCTATTTTCAAGATGGTTCATGATGAAGACGTACCACTTGACCGTAACAAGTGTTGAGAAGTGGATAAAAGATTCGGAAGAAGAGTATGCTCAGAGGTTCAACACTAGATCTGAGTTTGATTCATATGTGTGGGTGGAGCATAATTTGTATGACTATTTATATGAGAGATTCTTTGCTATCTTTGCGGTATAGCTGTACAAGTGGATAGTTGCTTATGCGTCTAAAAGGAATTAGAGGTATCGCACACTTGTCTTGATGCAAGAAGAATTTTAGGCCCTCCTTTATGATGCTGATCTTGATTTGGACATACGTGCTGTGGATACTTGGTTCCATGGTGTTTTGAATAGCTATATTTTGGAGTACTCAATTTCCACTTATTCTTGCCCAGAGGTAGCTGAGTTCTAGTTTTTACGTTGTCCCAGGGAAACTTACTTGCAAGGCATTCCAATGGTAATCAAAATATTGATGGTAACCCTGAACTTGGAAGAGAATTCAATGGCTAGCTAAACCCCACCACTCGTGGGGCAGGAGAAGGTCTGGTGGAGGATGGTTGGGACCTAAATAGCGAGTGCAAAAAGACGCAGGCATGCAAGGAGAAGAAAGGTGCACTTAAGTACAATGTAGGAACGTGAGAGGGAGATAGGGAAACAACGTGATATTAGACACAGCCAAGGAGCTTATTATGGGAATTTGGGGCATGGATCAAGAAAAGCGATTTGACTGCGCATGTAGAGTAGATGTAGGTACACCATCCCAGCGACAGGTTGGTGCTACATGGAAGGAATATGCCCTATTTTCTACGTGCTGAAGTCATTGCAAGGAGTGGGTGAGCACTGGAGGAGCATTGCAATCATGGAGGACCACATTCATATAACTTCATCGACAGGATTGATGGCCACCAAAGAAACCGTAGTAGTTCAAGAAGGACTGGGGGGTTCAAGTGCCTATAGTTTTTTGGTAGAGCTATAGAGAGAGGGTTCGGAGCTCTGTAGAAACCCCTAACAAGGAATTTTTGCCTTGGGTTTGAAGGGTAGGAAATGATTTATCACAGGTTTGGGGAAACATGATTTTCTCATGATGGGTCTTAGTTATATGAATCTTATTATAATGCATGACTACAGACAAGCAAATGTTTCTGCAGATGGTGTTGGGCCTGAATGGGTGTAATGAGGTCTACTAGTTTGTTGAATATTGAGCTTAATGAAGTTTTGATGCATACTTATCATAGTTCTTGTTTCATTTATGGTTTAGGGTTACTAATATGAAACTTGTATGAGCTTCCTTTTTGATTCTTGGTGAAGTTCAATGATCTGGGTGAACCACTTAGATGTCTGTTGAGCATGAGCTACAGGACTAGAATCTGTGTATTGTATTTATGAGAGCTTGTATGTACTTTTAAATATTAAATCTTGGAGCATAGATGATTCTAAAATCACATAAAAGAGAGACTCGACACCCGCGCGTGCCTCGAGTGAGCACCCAGCATATTGGGTGATAGGCCGACGCGCATGGCGATTTATTGTCTCTTTGTGATTGGGGATTACAGATTACCTAGTGGTAGAAAGTAGTGATATTGAAATGCAGCTTATTGAGATCTGTAATAGAGAAGCATATGATAGTTTAGAGTGGATGGTGTTGAGAGAGAGATGGCTCCTGAAGGATTTAGAGCTCATGTTATCCCTTATGTCATATCAACTAAAACATCTAGAACTTCCCCATTTTGGAAAGCATAATAAGGAACCCTCCTTAGATTCACATGGGAGCGCACCAACAGAGATGACATGTGCTGTGAGTGCACATCTGAATCTACCTGGAAACCTAGCCCTTGCACTTGGTTTTCTAGTATCTAGTATAACCAGTAGTCAACAAGCTAGTTTGGGCAGTAGAAGAAAAGGAGTAAGTCAGATAACAAGTATATCTATGGTCGGGAAAACATATTCTTTATTGTTTGGAGGTACCTTCTTAGGTGCATCATCAACACATAAATCAGGTGCATAAAATTTTGGACTCACTGATGGGAGTAGTAACACTTCACAGACTATAGGAGTTTAGTTTAGTACCACTATAGGGACACAGGGTAGTACATCCACTAGTCTAATTCCAGTTACAGGTGGGGGATGAGGAGGCATAGGTGGCTCTAGTTCTTGTGGATCTGGTGGTTCTAGAAGGAAGAGGTACCACATGAGGTTCTGGATCAAGGTGGGCAACATGGGAGGTCTGGATCTAGGGTCCTCATCAACCCCAAAATATTTACATGGAGATGTATCTTCATCTTCCAGAGTATAGGGGCATAGAAGATGTTGCTAAACATGTGCACATGTGTGAGATACTATGGCACGTGCAAAAGGAATCATGACTTCTAAGCACAAGGTAAGTAATTTTGCAACTACATTACAGGGACGCACACACAGTTGGTACATGAAGTTTGACCCTGATCAGACTTGCGTAGATTATGCAGCATTAAAGATGCTTTCCTTAAGGAGTTTAAATATCCCTGAATTTGAGTAAGAAGAGTATAAGTGCGCTTAAGGATATTAAGTAGGGCACTACTAAGAGTGTTTGGGAATATGATGCACATTTCAAGACACTATAGTCTAAAATTTATTATGATATTCATGCAAGCCAACATGTATAATGGTTCATTGGGAGCTTGATCACACCTTTCAAAAGGGAAATGTCACATAAGACATATACATGACCTGTGTGAGGAAATTTGAAGTAGCTTTACATGCTGAGGAAAGTTGGAGTATAGACACTGGAGTGAGCCCATTTCTGGAGGCACAGATTGCATCTATGGAAAAGCAAGTTGGAGAAAGTATCAGGCAAATTCAGCACATGAGAGATGCACACTGGGATTTGGTGTATAGATTGTGAAGTGGAAGGGCACACTAAGGATAGTTGTCCCCACATGTAGATCAGTTTATTCATTGTTCCTAGACTGTGAGATATGTCATTTGGACCATGATGCAAGCTGCTGCCCTTTATAACAACATGCAATAAGAAAGAATGTATCTTGTTATTGTAATATTTTTTAGTCCACGAATCACAATACAGAAGACTACAGGTTGATTGGTCAGATCCATGATGCCATAGATATTGGTGTGTAATAGACATGATTATCAGATAACTCTCAAGGTAAAAGTGAGAACCATGATCATGATCATACTCACGTGCACTATGATTGGAACGAAGGGTGTTTTGAAGGAGGTGATGATAGAGGTCAAGGATACCATGGTGGATTCGGGGGATGAGGCCATGGTGGTGGATGAGGCAAGTTCCCTTGCAGAACATGTTTTACATGCGGATCTCCTGACCACTATAGGGATGAATGTCCTTAGAATATTACTTGTTTATTTTTCGTGGGAAGAATCATAACTATGAGGAATTCTCAAACTTATATGAGCATCTTAGCAAGCAACATAAATAGGAGAACAAGGGCACATGGGGATGGTTAGAATATAAGCACACCATGGAGAATCAGTGGATGCCAAAGTTGGCACCGGAACCTGAGGTAGTTACCTATGAATATTACTACATGCACTAAAGCTGAAGCTGCGTGCGCCAGGGAGGTATTACAGCAGAAGTAGCCTACCATCACTAAGGAGGATATTTTTACATGAAAGGTACCTGGATCCTGCACATAAGAAGGAGGTTTATTAGGAAACCATGGAGGTACTTAGAAATATTTAGGGGGAAATATAGTTTTTAAAGGAACAGTTAAGGAAGTTAGAACAAAAAAAGAAAAAGAGACAATCCAATCTGATATTGATGACTTAAAAGAGGTATGCAAGATGCTGCACTAGGAGAATATCATTCCAATAATAGGGAATTGGCTAAAGGGAAAAACTCCATGTGCGTAAGTATTGAGAATGAAAGGTAGATCATACATGCTAATCTTCCCCCTCATAGCTTGGATTATGAAAAGGAGATCACTCTAAATGTTGTTGTGGATGGATGGCTCATGAGCAATATATTGATTGAAATAGGCACGAAAGTTAATGTGCTTACTTTAGATGTATGGGTATCAGATGGGAGACCTCCATTACAACCATCCTCTAATGTAATTATTTATGGCTAATCAGATCTAAGGCCACTCCCATCATAGTTTTAAAGGATGCATCCATTACTATACAAGGGGCCAAGTTCACTAGGGGGACTTTGAGGTTTTAGCACTTACAGAAGCAGAAAGCTTCCTAGATCTACTCGGGTGCCCTTGGTGTTATGCAAATAATTTTGATCAACATTTTATCAAGGGGTATATAAGTTTTGATAAAAAGGAAGAAAGATTGATTATCCCTTTGAAATATGGGAAATATGCACCTTATGTTGAACCTTTGAGTGAGGAAGACTTAAATATAATTTATGTACGCTGCCATTCGGGACCCTGGAAGTACTTGAGCCATCTAAGGAAGGAATCCTCCAGTGAGAAGATGGACACAGTCTATTAGTAATACTACAAGTATTTATTGTGATAAATAGGGCACATGTTACCCATGAGATATTTGGTCACGAAGTAATAAGCACATTTGCGTAGAAAAGCAAACCGCATCCTTGTATTATGTGGATAGGTAACTCTATACCTCTGTACACTGGAGAAGGACACCATATGGTATTCTTGCGTGACCATGGAGAAACAGGTGGAAGGATCAATTGGAAAGAAGAAATATGTTAGTGTATACCCTACATGGGATGGTAGAGTGATGGTGGATGGTTCACAGGGATAATCTCATCGAATGGAATGAAGTCATAATTGCTCTAACCACTCGGTTCTTTAGGAGCAATGCGCCTACTCAAATATGCATATAACACGGTAATCAACCTATTTAGCAACACATTTAACAATGCGAGACACTCTGGATAGAGGAGTAGGAAGATTTACCACCTTCAATATGGGTGCATAAGTTTTATTCCACTTTACAAAGCTACGCACACACACTTGGTATGTTAATGCAGAGCTACATAGGGAGACTAGAAAATTGGTAGGAATCAATTATAGGAATGACATAGAATTTTGAATACTTATCTACTAAACCTACGGTAAAAGAGGCATTATGGGTTATGGACAATTTACCTATGAGAGATAGTGCCAAGGATGAAGAACTCATTCAGGAGTTATTTGATGAGGAAGAACAAGGATCACATTTTGATGAAGTCAATGATACAAACTTCAAACTATTTACATGTGCTTGCCTTGAGAAGAAGAAAGGAA
Organism: Taxus chinensis; assembly: GCA_019776745.2. NCBI lineage: Eukaryota > Viridiplantae > Streptophyta > Pinopsida > Cupressales > Taxaceae > Taxus > Taxus chinensis. Next base: position 9,735 of record JAHRHJ020001138.1, read on the forward strand.
AGATAGTCTATATGGTGGATGACGAAGAAGTAGAATATTTGGATATAACTCATTCAGTAGGTATGCGAGAAGTGTTAGACATTCTGGATAAGAACGTGCACACCTATCATGAACCTATGAAGACCAAGAAAGTGAACATTGGCATGGATGTTGAACCTAAGGAGGCCATAATCAGAGATTATTAGTCTGATTCTGAAGTGGAAAAGATAATTGAGTTAGTATGATATTTTTAGGATTTATTCCCTAGGCGATACCATGAGTTAAAAGGATAACATGAGTCATTAGGTGAGATGAATATCAAGATAAAGGAAGGAGTGCACCCAGTCAGAAGTAGACCTTATAGGATGAACCCGAACCTGTGTGTAAAATTTAAAGATGAAATTGAAAAAATGCTAAACTCTAACATCATTAATCCCCTAGACGAATCAGAGTGGGTTAGCCCCATGGTGATCAATATAAAGAAAGATGGTCAGTGGTGTAACCTAGAATCTACTATATGAAAACCAACTAAACCCAAGAATACTAACATATCACCTAGTTTGAGTTGAGCACTCACCCAAAGCACGCAAAGGTATTATACCCCTATTTAGAGTTGTTTGTGTAGGATGTTAGTGTGATGAAGATAAAGCATACATTCAAAACCATAACTAACCATAAACATTCCATAGAGCATATTCCAGATCTATATCTTAGAGAATCATGAATTAAAAAATAACCATAATGAAATAAACCATACAAAAACCAGTTATAGTCATGTTTAACACCATTATCTAGCCAATATACTCCATTATATTAAGCACAGTAAACATAGAAGCTTCTTACAATAATTAGTATCACCATAAGTCATGCACACCTCAAATCCAACAACATAACTTTATAATAATCCACCCATTAAACTACATAGTTCACTATATATTTATAGGGGTGGGGACTTTCCCTTCACTACCTATGCACTTCCCAAAATAGGTCACATGTTGATAATAGCCATGTGCCTTTACATTAACATGAACACATGTAAGTGCACTAATAATAGACATCCTATAGTTAACTGGGAGAAGAAATCCTATTATTATCTTGAACTCATGCATGGATCTTATCAGATGATAATTCCCAAAATAGTATTTACATGTTGCAAAAGTCTCCATTCCAATGTGTTCCCCACACACTATGTCCTAAAAATAGCCCATATCCATGAAAAATGGCTAAGTCCCAAATCAAATTGGTTCTAGCATGCATTTCCTTTCCTATCCTTCAACTCCTCCAAGTATGCCTTGTTCTCGCATGTGAATCAAATGTGGGTCTTCTCCTTAGCACAATAGTATGTATGCTCAACATTACCCCACACTAAAGTACATTTCCATCTCAAAAATGGGGATACTTTATAACTTTCTTAAACAATAAAGAATAAGAATGGAAAGAATATTATGAATCACTGTACAAAATAACAGACCTCTACTTTGTAGCACCTTCTTCTTCAACCAAAAGGACCAATTATGGGTATTCTGTTTTGATCTCAACCTCCAATGTCTTCCAATTATCCAACATGGTCCTTGTCTTCTCTAGAATGCCTGTGGCAATAGATTCCAATTCGTCCTGAGTAATCTTTTCCTTTTCATTCTGTAGTACTTGGACAACATTTTCAATAACAGTCATCATCCCCTCTAGAAGATCCATCTTCTATGTTATGTGCTTCCCAATCTCATATATTCTCTCTTTATGGGGGTCTTGAGCTGTTGTAAGGGATTCATGCTTCTATTTTACAAGTGTTAATCTTTCTATTTTCCCTAAAGTCTCGTCTTTCATTTTTGCCATGACTGCATTATCCTCCACCATATTTCTGGTCTTGATTACTACCTCTGGTGCTACATAAATATTTAAATATTGGTTATATTTCTTCAATTCATCCTTTAGATTTTGGAGAAACACATCATAATTTGAAATTTTCCTAACCGTGGAGGCCCTTTCTCTCTCTGCTTCATGTTCAGGGTCTTTTGGCATGGGCATTCAAATTGGTCCATCTTCTAGCACCAAATCAACCAATATGTGTACATAATGCATAGTCAAAGGAAAATTATCAAGTACCTTACACTCAAGACGAGGCCTTACTTTCAGAAAGTAGTGACCAATTTCCTCTGCCATGCTAATGAAGGCATCATTCTTCTTCTGTGCCAGGCCATTTTTACATTTTAAATGTGATATTTCTATAGTTTTTTCCTTTTTATCTTCAAGTAACACTTTAATAGTGGTAGCCTTATCAATGTTCCTCCATGCCACCTCTATAGATACTTCAACCAAAGAATTACTCACCTTCTCATCAAAAATTAGAGTAGGCTTGACTATCATGTACGTACTTTGGGTGCCTTCTTCACTCTTCTTGACACACAAGATTCCTCGCAGACATCGAAATATGGTTAATCCATATGGGTCTGCATGGACCAGGATAATTACTTACTTACTCATGTGGTGGCCATGTCTTGATCCATCAGCTCTTATCCATATAATTCCTTAAGGCCTATTGTGCTCTGAAACTAGGCACAAATTATTGTTCGTGTCCTCAGCATAGCCCCTACTTGGCACAACATATTCTTCACTTCTTCTTTTTGTTCTTAGTGCCTTAGGAACCTGTACACCAAGGTTTGGAGTTGGCCCTTCTTATTCCGTAGTAGTAACATGAGCGTTGGTATTCTCACACTCAGTTTCCTCTACTTCTTTCACCCCTTCTTCATTGTTCACCTCTTCATCTTTCATCTCTTCATCTCTGGGTTCCTCTATATCTTCTGGTTGCATTGGGGTTTAAAGTGCACTCTCCTTAGACTATTTTACATTCTCATCTAGCTTCAAATTTCTCCTTATCTTCTTCTCAAGTGCCTTTTTCTGAGGGGAGAGTCTGGGTGATCTTCTTATAGGCTGTGGTGTTCCCATGCCTTGGGTCCTAGTTCTTATGAATACCTTCTTAAACCAAATCTCTTCATGGATTTCATCCACATCCACATCATCTTCACCTTCTTGTGTCTATGGTGGATAATCTACACGCTCACTCTCCACTTTGTCTATGGGCCTCCACTAGCATCTATGATCCAATCCTCTACTATCTTCTTGTTCCTCTTCCTACTTATCTATCTATGTGGTCGTAGAAGGATTTAGAGCTAACACATTCTCCATTGTGTGCTTTCCCTTAGGCATCCTTGGGAGCTAAAATAATTTTCTACATCTATTTTTTATCTATCATAACACCAGCATGGTTAGAATCACAATATCCATATAAACATGCATCGATACATAGACTCTCCCATAATATATATTAGTTTATGACTGTTTATTGGATGTATGATGTACTTGTAGTTGGAAAATTTCATTGTTATATGTATTAGATGGAAACTACGTGGATTAGGAATGCCGGATTAACCAGGTCATATTAGGCCATAAATTGAGTTTAGGTTTAGGCATGGTTGAGTTCAAGTCATTTATGCATGGTTGAGTTAGATTTAGTTAGGCATTGTATTGGAGTCAGGTATAGGCATGGTGGAGTCATGTTCATGTTAGGATATGCATGGAGTCTAAGGTTAGTTAATCACATGATTGATTTAGGTTTAGCAAATGGTTTTTATCTATCAGCATAGGCATGATATGATTATAAGTATATTAGGTATATGGTGGATTTTAGGTCTTCTTTAAGGCATTTTGAGTTAGGTCAGTTAGGAATGATGGAGTCAAGGCTTCAAATTTAGGCATGATATGGTCTTGTGTTTAATTTTGACTTTAATTTTGAAGTTACTAGTAAGATGGAAAAAATAAACAATGATTTATATGTATGTATTTGGTTTAAATTTCCAATTTTTTGATATGATGGACATGTGGAATGATTAATTGGATTGTTGATTGGTGTGATTTAAAAATGGTAGGGAAATGCCCTTAATGTTTGGTAATTTTCCAATTATTATGTAAAATTGAAAACTCCTACGGTAAAATGTTAATAGAAAACAACTGGTGGGTGAGAAATTGGTTAGGGTAAAGAGTGGCTCAGGCTAACATCCAAGGGCCCCATGCATTAGGAGATTGCCTACATATCCCTGAAAAAAAGGGACCTCAGGCCATTATGTAGTTCTCCTTTAAGCTAGGGGGAAGAATATTCACTTGAATAGAGTTTAGGTCAATGGGTTGGTAGGTTTTAGGCATGATTGAGTCTAGGTCATTTAGGCATGGTTAACGTTTAGGTCATTTTAGGCATGGTTAGGTTTTGTTTTAGGCATGGTTGATATTTTAGGTCATCAGGCATCTGAGTGATGTTTATGAAAGAGGAATTCTTAAAATGTAGGTGTCGATGGTCTTAGTCCTGTATAGGAAGAATCAATAAGTAATGAAGAAGGTGAATGGTAAGAGGTGACTAAAAGAAGATGCTCCTAATTAGATAAGAACCATAACATGAGTCTACCATATCAAAGGATTGGGCTTCCATGAACTGTAAGACCCTAAAGGCATTACATGATTGACTGTTCTAAGGGTGAAGAAAGTCACATGATCACGAAATGTCATTCCTTTGTGGCAAGTCCCTTGAGAAGGTAGAAGAAATTAGAGAAAGGTTCCCAAATGAGGTGAAATAGGTTGGTTTTAGCGTAACCTTGGTGTGAGACAACATGCCTACTTGGCAAGAGACCCAAGATCAACCTAGGCAAGTCCATAACAAAAAGTTATCTTTTCTTTTTTTTTGTGGTTTTTGATAGACTGATTGTGTGGGAAGTCTATGTGGGATGAGTATATTATCTCCTTGAGGTCTTCGTGAAGTTGATCGATGCGAGGAAGCTTTGAATATTTTATCTTTTGTTTTTGCAAGAATAGTCTTCTTTTTATGATAGACTATGTGCAATATGAATAATTTGTATAGCTATCCTTTTTGAGGGAGAAATCTATTTATAGTGGCAAGATAGAGAGAAGAGATGTCCTTTTTGAGGGAGTCATCTTTTGTTAGAAGTTTGACTCAAGGAGTTTGAATCCCATTTTTAACTTTTGAAATTGTTTTTCTTTTGGATTTTAAGTCATGGACAAGACTATAGAGGAAGATAGGCTCTTGTTTGAAGAACAAAACCATAGCACACAGAGGTTAACTATGAAAGAGATGGTTTAAGTGATGAACAACCATGGGATTCCATCTTGAAAAATAATGAAAAGTATCCATGAGAATCATGCCATGAGTAGAGCTTCATGTGGTACTCATATTGAAGATAAGGCTCTGAAAGGTGATAGGGTAATCACATGATTCTTGTTTAGTCGTTGATCCTTAAAATAGGTAATATGAAAGGTGAAGGGTGCTCAAGGGATGAGCGTTGAAATAGACAGAAGGTGATATAGGACTTGATTCAACAATAGAATGGTCAAAGATGTAAGGAATTGAGGGGTTCAGGTTCAGGTTTACCTTCGAGTGAAGACAAACGATAAGCACCTGATCCATAGGTATGAGTAACGATATAGGGTCCAAGCCAATTAGGAGAAAATTTTCCCCGTTTACTTTTCTCTTCTTTGGTTACATGTTGATTTTCCTTCAGGATGAGGTCACCGACATGGAAGGTTCATTCGTGGACACATTTGTTGTAAGAACATTTGATAAATTTTTGGTAGATTTGAAGATGATCAAGAGCATTGAGATGACGTTCATCTAATAACTCAAGTTGTGTCAAAATGGTCTTAGGGCGAAAGTCATCATCGTTGAGCATATCTTTGAGTGAGATACAAAGAGATGGAATATGGAATTCATGAGAGGCAAGACAACCTTTGTACCATAGACTAGAGAGAAAGGTGTGGCAACAATTGAGGTGTGAATACTGGTATGGTAATCCCACAAGGTGAAAGGAATGTGTGTGTGTCATTCCTTTCTAGTATCATCAACTACTTTCATAAGAATTTTTTTCAGGGTTTTATTGGTTGATTCTTCTTGGCCATTTATTTGAGGGTAATAAGGTGAAGAAAAACTGAGTTGAATGCCAAAGGTGTCACAAATTTTTCTATAGGGTTTTGTTTTTGAACTATTTTCCATTATCAGTGATGAGACGGTGAGGAACACTACCAAAGTGAAAAATGATGTGATGATTGATGAATTCATATATTTTCTCAGCTTTTTTAGAAAATGAGAGGTATGGCTTCTACCCATTTAGTATAATATTCAGTAGTGGTAATAATCCATTGATGGAAATTATGAAGAATGAGGATTGATCTCTCCGACGAGATCCAAACCCCATTGAGAGAAAGGCCAAAGGTCTCATGTGACCTGTAATGCATGACTAGGTGTGTGATAAAGATTAGCATGTTGTCAAAATTTCACACAATGTTTGACATAGTCACAACAATCACGGTTTAGGGTTGGCTAGAAATATCCTAGGCAAAGGATGCATTTAGCGATAGCTAAGCCATTGAAGTGACCTCCACAAATCCCATCGTGAACTTACTTGATGGTGTATGGAACTTCAGAACTTGTAAGGCATCATAAAAGGACACCATCAAAGCCACATTTATAAAGAAGACCACCCATGATGAAATAGTGAGAGACACTTTTGAGAAAGGCATGTTGTCCATTACGAGTAAGATCTGGAGGTAGAATGGAAAGGGAAAGGTAGTCTACAAAATACTTATACCAAAGGTCATGTGGGTCAGGTTCAACGGTTCCTGAATGAGGTTGACATCTTGAAATAGATAAGAAGGTGATTGCAACCTTTGTACTATGACAAATATTTTTGAGTTTGGAGGTGAAGCGGGTATCTGAGAAGCAAGGCAGACCATGGTATCCACAAACAAATTAGTGGAACGTGGGGTGGTTTGAAGTTCATAACGGTCAAAGGTAGTCAAAAGTATGTCCACATGGATGTTTATACTTTTTGAAGTATTTCGTTACAACATTGGTATATACCATTGAACTTGGTTTACAACCAGTTTGAGAGTTACCAAAAATATATTAATTGACTTAACATCTAAGGTGATGGAAGTTTGAAGGCCTAATACAAGTGCTTCATATTCAATGATATTGTTAGTACAATCAAAATATAGTTTGAAAGATAAAGGACATAGGTTCACCATCAAGAGGAATGAGGATAACACCTGCACCACCTCCATGCTGACATTTGGAACCATTCAAAGAATAAGGTCATTTGGTAAATGGTATCATCCAAAGAGAGGGTAGTCCCTATGGATTCATCTAGGGAAATTAAAGTTAGAGGATTGATTTCCGGAGAGAGGTGCGTCTATAAGTTGGTCAGTGACGGCTTGGCCTTTGATAGATTTTTGATGGATGAATTCAAGGTAGGTTCTGCAAGAAGCATGAGCCAATGTGCAACATTGATGTTGGTAGGGCTTGGCATACATGTAATGTAAGGGGTCAGTATATTGGTGACAAAAGGTTTTGTTATTGAGTAGGTAATGGTGAAGTTTAGTGGTGACAAAAACTAAGGCTAAGAAGAGTTTTTTGGCATGGTGTACCTAGTTTCATAGTCCAAAATGGGTATGCGACTTATATAATAAACCACTTGTTCTCTTTGTTGCTCATCACGATGAGTGAGTATGACACCTAAGGAATGATCAGTAGCAGAAATGTAAAGGTAAAAGGGCTGGTCATCCTTAGGAGGAATGAGAAATGGTGGTTGGAGAAGGTATTGTTTTAAGGCCATCAAAGGCTTTGTGGCATTCATCATCCCATTTGAAGGAGTCATCCTTTTTGAGGAGATGATGAAATGGGTGGCAGCGGTCAGAAAGCTGTGAAATAAAACGACGAGTAGATTGTAACTTGCCTTGAAAAAATATGAAGTTGGTGAAGGTTAGTAGGTGGAGGCATTTCAAGAATGGCCTTGATTTTAACAGGATTGACTTCTATGCCATGCAAAGAATAAATGATGAAACCAAGGAGCTTGCCATGAGATAACAATGAAGACACACTTCTTAGGTTGAAGAGAACTCAGGTGGTTACTTCAGGTGTTTAGCGATGTTAATTTGGAAAGAAATCATCTAGTAATCTTCCAATAATGCATGACATCATGAAATATATAGGGTCATATCCCGCATGATATGTAGCACCAAGATTTTTACATCGGCCAGGAAAGGCAAAGACTAGTAGAAGGTCCCCCAAGGTTAGGATGAACTAATGGTTTTGTGTTGATCTTCTGTGTGAGTAATATTTGGTTATAATTAACTCATGAGGAATCTCATATCTATTTTTAGCATTACTAGTATAGATTCTATTAATTGTAATTGCATGGCTAAGTGCCCTAAGTCTTAAATGACTATATAAGCATAAAATTAGGGTTTAGAAGTGAATAATGATTAATAAGAATTAGGAAAGAACTTATAAAAGTTGTGAGAGAGAATTCTTGGTGGAAGCAAAATCTTGAGGAAAGAAAGTACTGATACATCTGAGAGGTGTGGAAGATTGTAAATCTTCATTGTATATCTTGTCAAAGATTTGGATAATAGATTGGCTTGTTTCTTGGTGGACGTAGCCCACACTAGGGTGAACCATGTTAAATCTGGTTTTGATTTATGTATGTTGTTTTGTATATTTCTTCTGGTAGAATATCCACATTTTATTTGCATGTATCTTAGATCATGGATATATCAATACAATGATTGATGTGCTAACCCCAACATTGTTATGAATTTTTAACTTACTTGATTTCTAAATGTAATGTTTGATAACCAAGGTAGGTGAGTTAAATGCATATGACATTTGACATAATATGTGAGTAAAGTAAATTGAGGTATGATTAGGAAGGGGGTTTAGAAAATGTAATAGCTTGGATCTTGTTTGGCTTAGGCGTTGGTGTCCAAGGATGAAATATCCCAGCCTTCTTCAAAACCAAGTAATTCCAAGGAAAGTAATTTGATGATACAATTGAATTGTGGTAACAGAAATTTAAAAAAAAGGTAGCTAGGTGACATAGAACATTAAGTATGTTTCTGCACTAAGGAATCACATGAATAATAGTATGGAAGATGTCCTTGGATAGAATATTGGAAGTTGTGATTTATGTATAAAATTGAACATGTCAATGTTATTTGGTGTCTTCTAGATTTGCCCATTCTTTCAACATGGTTTCATCCACTGCCCAATAAATTAGGGGGAATTGCTTTATCTTTCTTATCTCTTAAAACAGGTACTTGTTTGAGAAAGAAGGATCAGGTTAGCACCCAATTTAGAAGCATTTTGAATCCCCTTTGGGTACCCCGGTTTGAAGATGTATGAAGGTGGACTCCCCCCTATTTTGAAGATCTCTAGAAAAAGATCTTAGCGGTGATCATCTTGTCAGTAGAAACTTGTTGGTCATCCTTTTATACCATATGGTTGATTGTGAAAGGGAATCATATAAATGTGGTATTCATGTGACCATAAAAAACAATCTCTAGGGATGGGACAAATGGACTAATGGCTAAGAATCCATGATCCAAAGACACATTCAAGACATCAAAATATCAATCTGGTTGAACTCAAGGGAAAATGGACTAGCATACACGGGATACATACAATTCATAGGATGGGGAAGTTCATTAGGAAGGTCCACACATGTACTTACATTGGTACTATCATCTTTATTGCTCGTTGATTTAGTGCATCTTGCAGAGCCACTTAGGGCATCAGAATCTTCACATCATTACACACACATAGAACTACATAAAGAATGGAGATGTAGGCATCACTCTGTAAGGTATAGTTAGACCTTCATCTATCGAAAGTGAAGGAGACTACTTGTGAGGTGGTCAGTCTAACTCCCACATTTACATCTTTGAATTTTTAAGATCAATTTTTTGGGGTTGTTCTTTGAAGTATTTTGTTTTGAGGTATACAAGTGAACTCAATAGATCTTCCAGACCTCGAGAGTTGATGCAAAATCACAGCACCCCTGGATGCAGATCAGGCTTCTAGGTTGATCACTCAGGTATCCAGTGTGATTGCACAACATGGAAACCTCTCTCCAAGCGTGGGACTTGTGAAACTGAGAGAGGAATCTCCAGATTAGAGGCTGGTTCCTCAAACTCCTCTGATTTAGATCTATATTTTGCAAAACTACAGAGGTTTAGATCCTAACCCTACTCTAACTTGCAAGGAGACAGGGGTAGAAGTGCAAAAATTGAAACTAACTAAAGATGGTGATGCACCAAAAGGAGTGGTGAAACATATTTGTCATGCAAATAGACACAGACCAAAGTTCACAACATAAAACATACACAGACTGATAATGTATAATTTAGTATCTGAAATCAAGCAAATAATACAAACAGAGGATTGGAACCCATTCACAGAGCTTGCATTATCATTTTAATGTCAAAACACGCATTACACCCTCAGAGAGGTAAAAGAAAACTGTTACAATCCTTGGAGAGGTCTGATCCTTGCATCAATCACTTGCTGGAGGTGAAAGAAGAAGTCTGCTATGCCCAAAAATGTTCCCCCCTTTGAAATGAGCCCAAAACTGGCTTTTACAGTGCAAGGGTCGAGCCCAGGGGACAGGAAACGTACAAAGGCATGGGAGCCCATTCTTTCTTGACTGCAGGTGCATTAAAATGGCATGGGGGACCTTACAAACCCATACCCTGTCACTTTGACCGGATTACAGGAGAATGCGACCCATTCTGCATTAAATCTGGTCGTTGGAATGTCATTTTTGGCCATGAACACGCGTCAGAGCCGTTTCTCGATTTTCTCCCTCCAGACTGCACCAAAACGCAAGATTGACCCCAGAATCGTGTAGAGAATTTCACCAGCTTTCCGTTGATATAAAGAACGTGCAAATCCGAGTTCTGGATCGAAAGTTATGGCGATCTGAAGATTTAGGGCACAAAACAGGTGAAAACGTGTTTTGAAATCTTTCCCGCGTTCTGCCACCTGGATGACACGTGGCACGTGCTGATTGGACGAGCAATTCTCTCTCCTCTACCTTTCGCGGGCCTTCCTTTTGAAATTTCCTTGTGGGCCCCTTAAATTTGGACACGTGGCGCTATTTCATTGGTTCGGGTCAGAGCTTAAAAAAAACGCCCTTTGACCTTTGGACCTTTCTCCATGTGACACGTGTCATGATCTGGTTGGTTCTCGGCCCTTTCGGCTCCTTCGCGCCCTTTTGTCCCGGATGTCCCAGTGCTGTCTGGGACAAAAACCTCCGATCCGCCCGAAATGGGCTTCCTCGTCCCTCATTTGGCCGATGACACGTGGCGTTGTTTGATTGGCTTTCGGCTCCTTCGGCGATCCGCGTCCCGCGCGTCCCTTTGTCCCATTTGCCCCAGTGCTGAATTTCCCTGTTTCGGCCGAACCGGCCGGTTCGCGTCCTTTTGTCCCAAATGTCCCAGTGCTTCGTGGGACAAATTCTTCCGGTTCACCCGATCCGGCCGATTCGCGTCTTTTTGTCCCACTTGTCCCACATTGTTTCGGACTGAAGTTCTCCATTTCGGCCGATCCGGCCGGTTCGCGTACTTCGCGTACTTCCGGCCCAGATGTCCCATACTGTCCCGCTTGTCCCGGTCAAAGACTTGGCAAATTTTTTCTTTCTTTCGGCCGGATTCGGGCATTTCGCGTCCCGCGCGTACTTGCGGCCCAGATGTCCCAGTTGCTTCACGGGCCGCCTGGAGGCTTTTCGGCCGATCCGCGCCTAGATGTCCCAAATGTCCCGACTGCCCCTAGGACCAGGACTTAGCCAATTTTCACAATTTTTTCTGGCCCAAGCTTATTTTCTGCAACTTTTCACATTTTCTCAGAGCTTGCTCCTTCCTTCTTCGGCCAGGGGAGTTAGAAAAATATCTGAGGGAACCTTAGAAACATGATTTTTTCCCCGAATCAATCCATTTGCCTGGGACTTGAGAATTCTGATGCATGTTATCAAATTAACCCTGGGGGTGAATTTAGATAACAATTTGGTGACTCAGCGGGGCATCTGCCTGCTAGATGAAAAGACCAGTTGCCTGAAGCAGTCCATTGGGCATGGAGTCATCAAATATTCTGTTTAGAACCCTAACTGACTCAGAATGTGCAAGGAGGAAGATGGAATGTTACCTGATGAAAGCAAGGACATGCTAAACATCTCCATGGACAGCAAGCTGTGCCAAGGCACTTAGGGAAAACAAAACTAACCTACGGCAAAACAATGTGCACAAGCACTTGGAGGAAAGAAAATCTAATCTAATATTTACAGAGGTAGTGAACTTCCCTCTAGAAGCAACGCTTGAGATAGATTCCATTAACTGGAATCTGCAGTTCTTCACCATCCAATGAGGCCAATTGGAAAGCATTGTTGTTCTTGCACTTTGTGACCATGTACGGGCCACTCCAAATGGCATCAAATTTTGAATGCCTTCCTGGTTTAGCTCTATCCACATCCCATTTCAACACTAGATCTCCAACTTGAAAAGATCTATCTTTGGCCTTCCTATCAAAGGTCTTCTTGATCAAAGCTTGATCCTTTTCCATTGCTTGGGATGCCTGATTTCTGATCTCTTGCAGCTCCATCAATTCTGCATATCTCACCTCCATAGGCTCAAATTCAAGCAACTCCAGCTGCTTCATGAGTTCCAACGTTGGCAACTCAAGTGACATGGGCAAGATTGCCTCTCTTCCATAGACAAGCCTAAATGGAGAGTTACCTGTGGATCTTTTGGGAGTTATCCTATCAGCCCATAAGGCTGATTTCAGCTTGGTATGCCAAGACCTCTGATTCTCATCAAGAGTCCTCCTAATGATCTTCAACAAGTTCTTGTTTGTAGACTCGGCCTGGCCATTACCTTGAGGGTAATAGTTTGATGAAGTGCTTAGGTAAATACCGTTCTTGACAGCCCACTCAGTCACCCTGGATCCAATGAATGCCAATGCATTATCAGAGATTATTGTGGCAGGTACACCAAATCTGGTTGTTATCTCCTCATAAAAGTCTAAGATGTTAGACTCATTTGCCTCTTTGAGTGCTACTGCTTCTGTCCATTTGGTGAAGTAGTCTGTGGCTGTCAAAATCCATTTGTGCCCTTGGCTCGAATTGGGATTGATGGCTCCAATGAAGTCCAGTCCCCATTGCATGAATGGCTGATCTACTGAAATTGGATGTAATGGAAGGGCAGCGAGTCTCTCTTTTCCTGTGAAGAATGCACAATTCTTACACCTCTTGATCCATGCATAGCAATCACTAAAGATTCTAGGCCAATAATAACCAGCCTTCATGATTTTTAGAGCTGTCACTCTTGGTGCAAAATGGCCACCAGCTGGTCCATTATGAAACTCTTCTAATACCCTTTGGATCTGACCTGTGCTAATGCATCTCAGCAGCACTCCATTCACATCTTTCTTGAACAAAACTCCCTCAACGATGGCGTACGGGACAGCCTGCAATCTGAAATGTCTCCTTTGGGTCTTGCTCATCTCCGGAGGGCATAGGCCTGTTTGTAGGAAGTGCATAATGCCTTGGGTCCAGCAAGGAGTCGGGGCAGCATTGTCTTCTTCTTGCCTGCCACTCGGCTCATGGCTGTCTTGAACTGTCAAAACAGCCTCTTCTTCGTTGCCTACTTCTTTTTGCTTTCCCAAAACCAGCTGCTCACACAATCCTTTCCCTCTTACCAGCTTGGTGATCTTGATCTCAATGTCATACTCCATGACACGGGTGATCCAACCTGCCCTTTTCTCATTCAAATCCTTGTTGAGGAGGAAGTCCTTAACCCCAGCATGTGAGACCAGCAACTGGACCTTGTTGTTTGAGACTAAATGCTTGAATTTCTTCAAGCTTCTGATTACTGCAAGCACATGCTTTTCAATAAAAGAGTACCTCACTTCGCAGTCATCTAGGCTCTGGCTGAAGAAGGCAATCGGTTGTTCATCATTATCTTTGTTCTGCTGTATCAGAATGGCAGAAATAGTGTCATCACCTCCAAATGCATAGAGGATGAAATCCTTGGAAAAGTCTGGGTTGATGAGAGTGGGTGCTTGGGAGATGGCTTCTTTGATTGCTTCAAAACTCTCCTTGCCTTCTGCCGTCCATTTGAAAGCCATGCTTTTCCTTAACATTTTGGTGATGGGCTTGACAAGGGCTGCAAAATCTGGGACAAACCTCCGAACAAAGTTTATCCTTCCCAGGAAACTCTGAAGGGCTTTCTTGTGGCTTGGCAATGGTAGTGCTCTTATGGCTGCAACCCTCTCTGGATCAATTGCTAATCCTTCCTTGGAGACAATATGGCCAAGGAGCTTCCCTTCATGTGCAAGAAAGATGCACTTCTTAGGATTCAAAGACACTCCAAACTTTCTACACCTCTGAAACACTTGCCTGAGGTGAAAGAGATGGTCTGCAGCATTCTTTGAGAAGACAGTGATATCATCTAGGTATACCAGCACTATCTTGTTGATCAAGCCTTTGAATGCCATATCCATAGCTCGCTGGAATGTTGCTCCGGCGTTCGACAGTCCAAATGGCATCTTCTTGTAAGCATATGTGCCCCATTTGGTTGTGAAGGCTGTCTTGAACTGGTCTTCCTCCTTTACCATAATCTGATTGAATCCTGAGTAACCATCAAGTAGTGAAAACCTTTCTGAACCAGCTACGACCTGCAATATTTGCTCCATGGAAGGGAGTGGATAATGGTCCTTGAGAGAGGCTCTATTCAAATCTCTGAAGTCAACACACAGCCTGATCTCTCCACTCTTCTTTCTGACTGGAACTAAGTTGGCAACCCAACTAGAATGCTTGATTGGGAATATGATTCTTGACTCAATCAGCTTGTCCAATTCTTTCCTCATGAGAGGTTCCATGTGTGGATTGACTGGTCTCTGTTTCTGCCTGACAGGCTTAGTATTTGGATCCAATTCGATGGTATGCTGAGCTAAGTTGGGATTGAAACCTTTCAAGTCTTCATAGCTCCAAGCAAACACGTCAGGGAACTCTTGACATAGCTGTATGAACTCACATCTTTCTTGCTCAGTTGTCATCTTTCCAATTTGCAATGGCTTGTTCTCTTCTACCAAGATGGATACCGAATCTTCTCTCTTGACCTGAATGTTTGCTTTCTCCTTTCTAAACTGATCATTGGGGTTAAAAATGGACTCCAAAGTGATAAGTCCCTTGGGCAGCTTGTCAGTTCTCAGCTGTATCACTTGGTCACCATATTGCTGTTCCAACTTTTCTTGATTCTTAGCTGAGAACTCAGCTTCTTCTTGCAAGAAATGGATGATTTGCTGGTCATTCTCAAATACTTGCCAACTGACATCGTTATCCGGCACTGAAGGCCTCACAATCACGTGGATGTTTGGCTGTACCTTATCTTGTTGAATGTTTTCTACAATGTCAAAGGCTGCCCCTACTGCTGCAAGCCTGTCAGCAGCTTGATTCTCTTCCCTAGGAATGGCTTTGATGCCAAAACCCTCAAAATCTTCCATGAGGTCCCACACCCTGTTCTTGTAGCACCTGAGTAGATCATTTTTGGCAGCATGCTGTCCCTTGACCTGATTTACAATCAATTCACTGTCCCCAAAGACTTGCAAGTTCTTTATTTTTTTCTTGATTGCCCAATGCATCCCTTGCACCAAGGCTTCATATTCAGCAGTGTTATTGGAGCATGCAAATTGAAATCTAAAAGCTGAATAGTACTTTACTCCTTGAGGTGAAGCAAGCACGGCTCCACCTCCTGCACCTTGTCTACTCCTTGATCCATCAAAAAACAGCTGCCATACCTCATTGTCATCCTTGTGGTTTGGCTTGGTGATGCTAGGAATAGGTTGACTTTCTTCGTGTATACAATAGACTCCTAGCTCAGATTCTTCTATTCCTTGATAAGGATCAAAAGCATGCACCTTGCTTGCCCATTCATCAAGAGTTAGATCCGGGATGTTTCCAACTTTAGTGTCAGCTTCATCAGTGCTAGGGTGATCTTCTTGATCAAATGCCGAGCAATTGGCATTAATCTGACTTGGAGTGTAGGGCTCAATATGGAAGTTTGCAATAGGTTCAGATCTGATTGTGGTCTTAGTTCCATATCTTGTCCTGAATAGCATGTGAGACCAATCAGCGGACAAATATCCCCCAATCTTGGCAGTGAAGTCCCTTGACAAACATAGGGCAAAGAGTGGTGGAAGGTCTATGACTGACACATCTTGTAAAACAACAACATTTGGACATGCGTGCAAGGTAAGACTCAAATTTCTAATCACTCCAACTGTTGCTATTGCTGTCCCATCCAACTGCACTACCCCTTTGGATGTTGTTTCATACTGAAGCCCTAGCTGATCAGCTATTTGTTTGGGCATGACAGAGCTACTTGCTCCAGAATCAATCATGCAATTATGCACTAGCTGATTTCCAATGATTAATGAAACATAGAAAGGAGGGGGTTTCAACATCTTACCTTGTTGTCCTCCATGATTTCCTTCAGATTGGGCAGCATTTGTAAGCACTTTGTCTTGCATCTGCTGATTCGAAGCTGGCCAGTCCTTCATGGCAGCTTGCAGCAGATCTCTTTGGCCTGGGATAGATAGGGATTCCCACATAGATATATTGACGTTTGTTTTCTTCATCTGATCAATGATACTGAATGGAGATGAAGTACCCTTTTGTTGTCCCTTGGTTTGCACATTCACCTCTTGTACGTGGGCAGCAACAGCTGGCATTTGAGTTGGCCTAGAGGCTGTTCTTGGCTGCCCTTGTGCATTTGAAACTGGGTTTTGCTTGCCAATCACTTGAGGAGCCGTGGAAGGTTGTGGATTGGCTGGGGCTAATGGCTGTTCTTCACCCAAATTTCTCCTTTTTGACCTTGTGTTGGCTGCAACACCTTGAGAAACTGCCTGATTCATGCCACAGAAATCCTCTGCTTGCCAATTTACCAATGTGGTGTCATTTGGGGCTGATTGCTGTTGGAATGTTTCTTGCTGAGGTGCTTCATGCTGCTGATCTCCTTCGTGGCTGGGCTCTTGCGACCCACCGACGGTTTGCACCATCAGGGCCTGATTTAATGCACCATTAAAGCACATTGATTGGTTATGTGGCTGACTACACGGGAAACACCAATCATATTCCTGGGCCATGTTATTTTGCACCGGTACCAAAGCTCTAGATGTGGATGCAACATTGGGATTATAGGGCTGAAATGGTCTGTTGGCAGGAGGCCTTGCTTGATTCTGATTTACAGCTGGATTGGGTGGCCTTTGAGGCTGATATGGCTGCCTATTAGGTTGAGCTTGAGGCTGATACGAAGGTCTAAAACCTTGAGCTTGCTGTCTTTTGAGTGTAACCAGCTCATTACCTAAATTTTGCAGTTGCTTCATGACTTCTTGAAATTCATTTGAGGCACTAGAAGATGAAGTAGAAGCTTCACTTGAATTCTGATTTCTAGGAGTGGGAATAGGAGCTAAGACAGGTGTTTGACTAGTACTTGGGCTCTCTAAACTTGGATATAATGGCATTGGAGGCCTAGGAGCCAATTTACCAGCTTGAATAAGACAGTTTTCGGCTCTAATGGCAATGCTATAAGCAGCAGGTAAGGTTGTGCCTCCCATTGATTGAATTAACATAGAAATATCAGAATTCAAAGCTTTAAGATAGTATAGAAAAGCACCTTCTGCTGTTGGCCTGACTGCCACTGGAATCCTATCCCAAGACTTTTGAAATCTGAAGTTGAAGTCAGTCAGCTGCTCATTGGGAGCTCTCTTGATAGTTGTTAATTGTTCCAGTAGAGACAAATTGTCTCCCTTTTCCCCAAACTGCTCATGGAGAACTATGCATAACTGATTCCAATTTGTGATAGAACCAGCTGTAAGGCTCCTGAACCATTGCAATGCCTTCCCTTTGAATGATGATGCCAGCAATTTGACAGCCACATCCATTTCATTTATCTCATGGATTGCACAGACGTTAGCAATGTCTTTGACATGATCACCAGGAGTGGTATGATTTTCTCCAGTGAAAAATGGAATGTTCTTCAACGCTGCAATTGGAACTGGATTCTGTGCATTGAGGGCAAGTGGGCTGCTGCCAGTGAAATTGACAAAGGGATTTGCTGGTTGCGCCATTCTGATTGGTCGAAGGACTCTTGAATACTGAATGAAAGGCCGAGCAGGTGGAGGAGTTGAGAGAGTTCTGTTTGGTGGAGATGGAGACCTTTGAATCCTTCTTCCTCTTTGCCTTCTTCTTGGAGATAATTGCAGGTATTCAAACAACACTTCTTCTTCTCCAACTCTTGACCTTGTGATTCTTCTCATAAGCTTTCAGGCCTGCACTGCTGAAACCAGTTGATCTTCCTCTTGGAGTCGCCAGATATGCGAATAATAGCTCTTTTCAAGCAAAAAAATTGCAGCAGATGCATATCAACTTTGCTGCAATAAAAATGAGACCTCTAGTCCCACCGGGCATGCCAAAACTGTTGATGCAAAATCACAGCACCCCTGGATGCAGATCAGGCTTCTAGGTTGATCACTCAGGCATCCAGTGTGATTGCACAACATGGAAACCTCTCTCCAAGCGTGGGACTTGTGAAACTGAGAGAGGAATCTCCAGATTAGAGGCTGGTTCCTCAAACTCCTCTGATTTAGATCTATATTTTGCAAAACTACAGAGGTTTAGATCCTAACCCTACTCTAACTTGCAAGGAGACAGGGGTAGAAGTGCAAAAATTGAAACTAACTAAAGATGGTGATGCACCAAAAGGAGTGGTGAAACATATTTGTCATGCAAATAGACACAGACCAAAGTTCACAACATAAAACATACACAGACTGATAATGTATAATTTAGTATCTGAAATCAAGCAAATAATACAAACAGAGGATTGGAACCCATTCACAGAGCTTGCATTATCATTTTAATGTCAAAACACGCATTACACCCTCAGAGAGGTAAAAGAAAACTGTTACAATCCTTGGAGAGGTCTGATCCTTGCATCAATCACTTGCTGGAGGTGAAAGAAGAAGTCTGCTATGCCCAAAAATGTTCCCCCCTTTGAAATGAGCCCAAAACTGGCTTTTACAGTGCAAGGGTCGAGCCCAGGGGACAGGAAACGTACAAAGGCATGGGAGCCCATTCTTTCTTGACTGCAGGTGCATTAAAATGGCATGGGGACCTTACAAACCCATACCCTATCATTTTGACCGGATTACAGGAGAATGCGACCCATTCTGCATTAAATCTGGTCGTTGGAATGTCATTTTTGGCCATGAACACGTAGTCAGATCCGTTTCTCAATTTTCTCCCTCCAGACTACACCAAAACGCAAGATTGACCCCAGAATCGTGTAGAGAATTTCACCAGCTTTCCGTTGATATAAAGAACGTGCAAATCTGAGTTCTGGATCGAAAGTTATGGCTGATCTGAAGATTTAGGGCACAAAACAGGAAAAACGTGTTTTGAAATCTTTCCCGCGTTCTGCCACCTGGATGACACGTGGCACGTGCTGATTGGACGAGAAATTCTCTCTCCTCTACCTTTTTCTTCCTTTTGAAATTTCCTTGTGGGCCCCTTATATTTGGACACGTGGCACTATTTCATTGGTTCGGGTCAGAGCTTTAAAAAAACGCCCTTTGACCTTTGGACCTTTCTCCATGTGACACGTGTCATGATCTGGTTGGTTCTCGGCCCTTTCGGCTCCTTCGCGCCCTTCGCCCTTTTGTCCAAGATGTCCCAGTGCTGTCTGGGACAAAAATTTCTATCCACCATGAAATGGGCTTCCTGAGTCCCTCATTTGGCCAATGAATGACAACGTGGCGTTGTTGTGATTGGCTTTCGGATCCTTTGGCGATAAAATCGTATTGCGCGTCCCTTTGTCCCATTTGCCCCAGTGCTGAATTTCCCTGTTTCGGCTTGACCGGTGGTTCGCGTCCTTTTGTCCCAAATGTCCCAGTGCTTCGTGGGACAAATTCTTCCTTCGCCCGATCCGGTGATTGCGTCTTTTTGTCCCACTTGTCCCACATTGTTTCGGACTGAAGTTCTCCATTTCGGCCGATCCTGGCCGGTTGCGTACTTAGGGGAATGAAGACTTTAGAGCCCAGATGTCCCATACTGTCAAAGTAAGGGATCTTAGATCTATAAGCTATGAGGAATATCTATGTTTCCATCGTGGAAAGAAAGGACATGCAAAGAAAGATTGTTGGTCAAAGAATAAAGAGAACCAACAACCAGACAAAGGTAAAGAGGTGAATCTTACTGCATTAGAGGTAATGCAAGATGCTCTTATTCTTTCTTTAGATAGTAGAATTAAATCATGGGTTTTAGATTCAGGAGCTTCTTTCCATGCAACCCCTAATAAGGGTTATTTCAAAAATTATGTCCAAGGCAATTTTGGGCATGTCTATTTGGGTGATGATGAACCTTGCAGTATTACTGGTAAAGGGGAAGTTCATCTAAAATTTCATAATGGAAATACATGGGTATTGAAAGATGTGAGGCATGTGTCAAACCTCAGGAGGAATCTTATTTCTATAGGGTAACTAAGTGAATCTAGTTGCATGGTTACTTTTACAGGATACTCTTGGAAAGTCACCAAGGGTGCTTTTGTTGTGGAAAGAGGTAAGAAGGTAGGAACGTTATATTTATCTACCTGTATTACTGATTCCTTTTCTGCATTATCTACTTCAGATTCAGATGCATGCATGTGGTATAATCGGTTGGGTCATATGAGTCAAAAAGGAATGTAGATCTTAAAGGCTAAGGGTAAGTTATCAGATTTGAAAGATTTAGATCTTGATTTCTGTGAGCATTGTATCTTTGGAAAGCAAAAGAGAGCGAGTTTTCTCAAAGTTGGGGAAACTAAGAAGGAGCAGAAATTAGAGCTTGTACACTCAGATGTGTGGGGACCAGCTCAGGTAGCTTCTCATGGTGGATCCCAGTATTGTGTTACTTTTATTGATGATGCTACAAGAAAGATATGGGTTTATTGTAGTAAATGCAAATTTAATTTTTTTGAAACTTTTAAAAGATGGAAAGCCCTTATTGAGAATGAATCAAATTCTAAGTTAAAGTGCCTTAGATCTGACAATGGTGGTGAATACTGTAGCAAGACTTTCAATGATTATTGTTCAGTGAATGGGATACGTAGAGAAAGAATGGTTCCAAGAACACCACAGGAGAATGGTGTTACAGAGAGAATGAACAAGATAATCATGGAATGTGCTAGAAGTATGAGGATACATTCTGGATTACCCTTTCAGTTTTGGGCAGAAGCAGTTGATATAGTGGTTTATTTGATTAACCGCGGCCCTTCAAGTTCATTAGATGGAGGAATACTAGAGGAATCATGGACCGAAAAAGAGGTAGATCTTTCTTTTCTTAAAGTTTTTGGTTCAGAAGCTTTTTTGCATGTTGATAGAGAAAATAGAAAAAAGTTGGATGCAAAATCCAAGAGGTGCACTTTCATTGGTTATGGATCTGGTGATTTCGGTTTTCGTTTTTGGGATTTAGAGAATTCTAAAATTGTTAGGAGTCGTGATGTTGAATGGAATGAAAAGAGAATGTACAAGGATCAAATTTTGGTACCCAATGATGAGAAAATTGAGAAGTTTATTGATGAAAATGAACTCTCGGGTTTTAAAGAAACACCTTTAGAAATACACAGTAACCGTGGTCGGTTAGACCCTGACCGACATCGGTCAGATGAACCGTTGATGGTTACAGAGGATCAGAACCGACATCGGTTAGCCGAATCGATGTCGGTTAGAGGTGACCGGTGTCAGTCATTGTCAGAAGTTGATACTAATGTCTAGTAAGTCCAAATTGAGCCTCTAGTACCCCAAACTCCTGTGAGAAGGTCACAAAGGGTAAGTAAACTTCCAGAAATATTTTCACCTTCTCTATTTTATCTATTATTGACTGATAATGGTGAACCAGAAACATTTGAAGAATCAATGTAGGATAAAACTCACGTTCAGTGGGAGCATGGCATGGATGAGGAGATGAACTCTTTGGAACAGAACCAAACTTGGGATTTGGTTAAATTACTAGCAAGAAAGAGAACATTGCAGAACAAGTGGGTTTATAGAATTAAGGAAGAAGATGGTGGAGATAAAAGGTACAAGGCAAGGCTTGTAGTAAAGGGATTTGCACAAAAGACAGGTATTGACTTTGGTGAAATATTTTCTCTTGTTGTTAAGATGACTTCTATTCGTACTGTATTGAGTTTAGTTGCAGTAGAATATTTACATTTAGAGAAACTAGATGTGAAGACGACTTTCCTTCATGGTGATTTGGATGAAGAGATTTATATGCAACAACCGCTTGGGTATGAAGTAAAGGGCAAGGAGAAATTAGTGTGCAGGTTGAAAAAGAGCCTATATGGGCTCAAGCAAGCCCCAAGGCAATGGTACATGAGGTTTGATATTTTTATGCATGAGCATGGTTACTTGAGATGTGAATCTGACCATTGTGGTTATTTCAGGAAGCTTGAAAATGGGAGCTGTATTATTTTGTTACCATGTGTGGATGATATGCTTATTACAGAATATACTATGCATGAAATTGGTGAGCTTAAGGGAAAGCT
>JAHRHJ020001139.1:0-32154 GCA_019776745.2 Taxus chinensis
TGTTGAAACAGTGCCCTCAAGCAAGGATACATGCAAAGGAACTGTGGACACTGAATTGAGGTCCTCTACAATGAAAGCAACTGTGACGCTAACGTACAAACTAGTACTAACTTCCAACTCTCAATGGCCCATCGAGCTTTCCAAATGTGTGCAAGTGTTGTTTTAAACTTATGCTAATGTAAAAAAATACTAACACCTAAATAGTCTTAATTAGCCAGAATTAAACAACATTATAAACACCATCATGATAAGAATTGATCAAGGGTTAGATGCTAACATTTATCAGTACAAAACTATGAAATTAACCATGTTAAGCACCTAAATGTCCTCTATTCTCTACCAACATATAAATGAAGGAACCTAGGTAGGTTCCATGCCTATCAAAAACATTTTTCCTTAATGTTCCATGAACTTAGGAATGAGGCCTAGTCAAAGTTGGGCTGCAAGACCCTTTTGACACCTCACATATGACCTAAGCACTTGAAGAAAGAGGCTTAAATCTTCAAGATGATGAACTCTCCAGAGGACAAAGTGCAAGCTCTTAGTCTCTTTGCTATATTCTTTGCATTTTCTCTCTTAAGGAGTTTAGGTGTAGGTATAAAGGTAGGAGGAGGGTTATTTATATAGCCCAAAGGATAAAGGATTCAACACATCTTCATGAATGTGGAACTAATGGAGATGTAGAGTTAGTTATGGATAAGGGGGTTTAGTTGGGGTTGAGTTAACTTTAGGAAGGTTTAGTTTGTCCTCAAGTGGCTCATGTGGATAAAGGGGGTGTATTAGTTAATCAAGATGATTAATTAATACATGTGCAAGCTTTTATAAGCTTTTAGATGGATTTTAGTGTGATTTGGACCATTAGGAGGGAATTAAATCAATTAAATATTGATTTATTAGTTAAATGAAGAGGAAGACTAATTAATTAATAATAATTAATTAATCTAGATAGAAGAGGTGATTTATTAATGAATAATTAGGGTGTTAGTTGGATAGGTGACTTAATCAATTAGCGTATTGTAATTAATTAATGACAACAAGAGGGAATATGAGTGATTTTGAAGATATTTCATTGATTTGGGAGAAAAGGGATAATTAGCGCAATTTAAGTATTTAAATTGCTTTGGCATATCTATGGGTGTTTACAGAATCCAAGTTACATTTTGTAACTCAAGTACATTGAAAGTGTGGCCCAAGTAGAATGAGAGAGTGAGCCAAGTTTAAAGGAGTTTATTTAAGTGTGTCCCAAGTCTAAATGTCAAAAATACAACAAAAACTTAGGTCAAAGTATGTTAAAGGCAGAACATAAACCTTAACCATAAAAAAATAAATTGTGACAAATTTTTCCATGCAGTGTAAGAGACCTTTCAAATTTCATAAAAATAATTTATTTGTATGCATAGAGTATGGTTGCATGCATGCAAATTCAAGTGGCCAAGAATAAATTCAAAACCCATAATCCTTCAAAAATTATATTTTCTAGAGAATTATCATAACACACTACAAACTAAACTAAACTACTACCCATCACCATGCACAACAATAAAATCCTAAAATAATTCATTTTGGGTTACTCATAAAATATCGAACCAAAAAATTACTAAATACGAGTCGAGTAACACATTCTTTGAATGTTTTATGGTTACAAAATATGACACCAACAAGATTAGACTTATCCAATCCTTTGAAATGTTATCCTCCTCCTCTTCCCATGCATGTCAATGCCCTCCCTTGCTCTTTATATCATCCACAATATATTTTTTCCTTCCAAACCCCATATTTTTAGTGAATTTTTTGGTGATGGGGCTTACAAGTGTGTTCAAAGAAAGGTTGAAAAAGCTATGAAATGGGGTAAGAACACTCAAGAACCCATAATCTTTGTGTAAATTCGATCAATGGGCTATCAGTTAAGAAATAAACAAGGATTCCTACTTTGCATGTATTAGTTTAAAGAAAACAAGCAAACTTAACAAATGTAAATAACCTCTATTCATGAAATCTTAGTTAAATGAGCCTAATAAGGATCTAAGCAATCAATTTATGCTTTAAGAGAATGGGATCTCACCATTAATATCTTCAAGGCCAATGGTTCTTCCCATTTACTCCATGTTGTGTGGTGAAATGCAAAAGTTAAAGAAAAATAACTCAATAAGATGAAATAAAACTCCTAATCCTAGCAATAATACTATAATTTATGTTAGAGGGAAGAAGTGTTCTTGAAAATGAGAGGGGGGGAGTGGGCTATTAATAGTTTTCCATTTGGGAAATAGAAGGATTTTTGGTGCATGTGGGACTAAAAGGGAATCAAAACGTTAATTAGTAAGTCAAAGTAAGATTTTACTAGGTTTAGAAGAGGTTGATCATGATTTAGGGTAATTAACCTAGGTTAGACTAATTAATCTTGTTTAAAGAGAAATTAGGGTTTTGGGAGGGTTCTAAAAGGCCTAATCAATCCAATGAAATGGATTGATAGTCTAGGAAGTTAATAGAAGCGGTAAAGAAGAGGATTCTAGGAAAGAAGAGGCTATAATAGCCTATTTAATTGACTTATAAGAGGAATAATAGCAGAAGAGTGTCATAAAAGGGGAGTTAGATAGATCTAACTGATGATGTGTCGTCAATTGGTGAGGAAGAGAGTAATTAGTGCAACATTAGGAATAATAGTGCTTTGATCAAACTATAGGTGTCTACATTTTCCCCTCTTTGGAGTGACGTAAGCTATGTCACTTCAAAGAAAGTAGACAAGCATAAATGAGTAGGCAAGTTTTTGAAGGGGTAGAAGAAATATTAATAGGATGAAGGTAGGATGAAAGATGTCCCCTTGAGTGTCAATGGGGTGATAGAAGAACTCGATCGACGATCAAAAAGAGAACAGAAGCTAGAGAAAGTGTAAAGAGGAGATGAGAAACACCTCGAATGGGACCAGGGGATACCTGGGGCGCCCCAGTAAACCTAGGTTGGGTGTCACCAACTTTCAATCATCATTTTAAGTAGAATACATCATAATGATAAAACATATTGGACGAGTGCAGGTATAAGATAAAAAAGTATGACAGAATGTAATGTAAACCCATGGCACAAACAACTATCCATTGTTAAATATTACTATTTTCATACAACATATAACCATGCAATGCATTACGTAGTAGTAAGACTGGGACTAAATATTGACTCAACAGTGAAATGAGTTTACTCACACTACATTTTCAAACCCACTTTATGTTGGTGAGTGTAAATATCGGTAACATAAAGTATTTTAGAGATGCATACCTGATAATCCCATGTAGATTGATTTAGAAAAACGATGCCGTTTTAAGGACTAGATTTCCAAAGTAATGTGTATATGACAAGGGAAACGATGGAGGACACTTGGATACTAAAGATGTAAAAAGCAAGTGTAAAAAGTGATGAGAGCAGAACCTTGGGTAGAAGTGTGTGTGTGGATACTAGAGTACTGTGTGGTGTACCTAGCATGGTTAGTATTGTTTAGATGTACTTGACATGCATACAATTGATCCGTTGACTACATTGATTCTCATACAGATGGACCTAAAAAAGAGAAGATGATTAAGCAAGTACACGATATGCAGTGTATATGCGATAAAAATGCATTTATTTTAGCTGAAAATGAAACTGTGTAAAAATAGTATAGAAAATTAAAATGAAAAAGGAACGATGTGCACTTGGATTTATGGATGAGACTAAAATAATGTTGAAAGTATGTCCCATTACTGTCGATCAGAAGTCTAAGTTTGTTTGAGAGATGAAATATCTCATAAAAACATGCATAACTACCAAAGTAGTGCAAAGGAGAAAGTTGTGTTATTCTCCAACACTGTAACTATTTCCCTTACACTTCGTGAAGAGCTACTTTGTACTATATGGTTTATTTGAGTAAATCTAATCATCACTGGCCAAAGTAGTGAAAGGGAGGAAAGTACATTGTATCCTCAGAACCTATAACTGACTCCCCAGTAAATGGCTACCTAGGAAATTCATACCTATGTAAAATCCAGTGCAATGAAATGGGGTTCGTAGGACTGGTCTGAGTGCCACTCAGTGTGTAAACTAAATTGTGTCATGGAGGACGACTGTAGACTAGAACCATAGACTCACCTTTGTAGACTGTAGACTGAATTGCTATTGTATTGGTCATTGTGGTGAAAACATGCCCTGATTGATGTCGCAACAGCCTAGTTTGGGGGCACATAGTGATGTCACGGATAAGAAAATGCGGCGACCTAATTCAAGAGGATCAGATTGCGTATCTGAAAACTTTTCCCTACAAGGGAGAAGGGAAAGTGCTAGAGTAGAGATGGCAAGGCTATCAAGCAGAAGGAGACAAGCAGATCGCATCCGAGAGTTCATGCAGGACCTAGTGGATGGAAACAAGTGTTAGTATGAACAAGCATGCATGTAGAGAAAAAATGCATGCATAAGGTAAAACATAAGAAAACAATTTAAACACTAGATTAGAGAAAAACATAAACCGCACAAAGTGCGTATGCAAACGTATGGGACACCACTCACAGTTGGTCACAATATACTCAAGGTCATCATGGCCGCAAACAAGAAAGTTTGCACAGGTAAACAAATGTGCAAATCCTGTCAAACAATGCCAAATAATAGCAAACATGTATTAGTTAGAGGGAAAACAAAAAAGTATGGAAGCATCGTATCCCTACATAAAAAATGTTGCTCATGCAAGCATCCTATTAGCATGTTAGAAAAAATGAGAAAGTATATGTGCAAGCATTGTATCAAGCACGATAATAGAAAGTAATAAGTACAACATGAAACAATAGCACCTGTAGTGTATGTCCTGTGGATACCCCCATTAGGGGAAAGTGTAGTCAAGCATCCATGCAACATGTAGAATACGCTTTGTATCTACGCATCACATTTGTTAGAAAAGGAACATGATGTGTTGGGAAATGTGTTTATGGCATCGGGGATAAGGGACAGTATAAGAGATCTATCTAGCCATGTGGCCAAGGAGAAGTGGACATGTAGACTAGAACAAAGTGCAAGAATTTAGAGTAAATGCAACAATGGAAGAATGCAGTATATTTTGGATGGATGGAATGGAGATGGAATGTCGACGATAGGAGCCATGTGCCCCCCAAGTGAATGGAGTTGTATGCAATGAGTTGCCATTTAGTATTGCCCCCTCGGCATTCACAGAATGTTCCATAAATGAGAGTGTGTCTATCAATGATAGATGGTCACAATTATGACAAGGATGTGTAGCATGATATGTGGATGAGCCTCCTGTAGTGACCACAGTAGGATTGGCCTAAAAGGAAAGATATGCTTTTTGAAACCAAAATGAAGTCATGATTTTTCTAATGAGGAAACACACAGTGGAGAGATGACAGAAGGTACGATGTCAATAAGCTTTCAAAATAAAGACCAGGGAAATAAGCAATTACTCTAGAGGATTTCTTTTCCTATTTATGTGCACTCTTGAACGATGAGTCAATCCAAGTCTAGTACGAACCCAACACTGAACAAGTAATAAAGTGGAGCCTCACGACTGCAGTGTTAGTAGAATACATAAAGAGTAGTCCTGATAGATAAGATAAAGAAAGAGATCACCTATTAGAGTGGTCACAATGCATTGAGTATCCAGAGCTAGGATCGTGCTATGAAGTTTCTATGATGTCCTAATCAAATGTCAATGCACTATCTACTAAATAAACTAGGAAACACAAGATATGGAGGGTTTCATTGGTACCTTGGGATACGATGTGATGTAATGAACGGGTTGCAAACTAGATGGATGAGATCCCCACTACTAAAAGATGAGTGAAATTCAACTCAAATACACTATATTGAAGAAGACTTACATTAGATGGTACCTATGCGTACCGTTTCCCAACGATGGCAGTACCAGCAAGATTAGCGTTCATAATTGGGCCTTGGACCCACGTTGCTATTGGTCAACCCCTAGGTGTTTGGAGAATTCAGATTGATAGAAGAGCCTTACACTGATAGAAACATAAGTCCCTATCGGGAATGATGATAAGTGGCCATTTACATGGGAGATGCGTAAGATTACTGATTTGAGCTAAAATAACTATACAATAAAATATGTACTTGGTCTGGAGGACCGATAGACAATTTTGGAGTTGCCTGAAGATGGCCTAGGTCGATGAAGCATCGCTACAGGAATGGAGCACTTCATGTTACAATAGCCAGTAACTATATGTTGGAAACCCTAAAGAGCCTAGATCGAAATGCTAGAGGAAAATTTGGCATTACCTAGTATGTTGAATTTAACCTAGATAGAAGGAATCTGAGAGAGAAGAAGCCATGAGAGTATATGGCATAAAATGGGTCCAAATATTGCCCAAGGATTAGATTGCACAGTCAAGCTCCCTGGTCGGCGGTGACATAGTTATGTGAGTTCAACATGGAGACTGTATCACAAATCTTGGGTACAGGACTCAAGGTCTGCGCCATGGATAAAATGGTGAGATCCAATGAGCGTTTGAAGATTGGTAAAGGATGTTGCTGAGGGAGCTTTGGGTGTTACAGGAGCTGATCCAGTGGAACCTCCCAACAGTGATTAGGATGGAGGTAAGAAAAACCGATGATAATGATGATGACTATGATGATGGTGGTGGTGGTGGTCAATACACACAATGATAGTAATCTCAGGGGAAGGATGAAAGTGAGTTTTTGATTGCAGTAGCTCACTGAGACAGGATGATACAAAATTAGGTAGAGACATGTGACCAGGGAATTTCCAGGTATGTGGAAGATTCTCTAGTAGGCATTGCCAGAGATCTCGATAATTCGCATATATCTTCAGTCATGTATTTGTAGAGAATGTGCCCACCAAGTCATGCTTTAAAGGGTTGACAGTGACGAAGCTGGGTCTCCGTCGATTACAGGGATGTTGGTCCGAAAATCTGTCGCTTGGGCAGATCTATGGATAAACGAGCCAACAGTGTGCAGGGCTATAGCACCTCTTTGAGTCAACAAAGCGAAACTGGTTTATTGTTATTTCTACCAGCAGGAATCTATGCAAGTCTCACAGATTCTGCCTTCGGGGGTTTGGGATCTCATCCCAGTAGAGTTTATTTCTAGGCTGCGAGGAGAAAGGAATGAAAGAGAGGAAGAAGAGAAGGAACAGGTCCGAAGGGAGAAAAGAAATGAATTCCAAAGCAGAAAGGTCAGAAGATTTATGTTTTTGGGCTTGGTAGTAAACAGAGCCAAACCTACTTGCATAAATAAACAAAGCAATACTGATGATAAATAAATGACGGATAAAATAGATATGCAGATCTAACAGAATCAAACACATACAGATCTAACGTAAGAAAGATCTAATGTATATAACACAGGTATTGAGCACAAAGTCTAAATAATTGTATTACTAATTCTTCTCTGTTACAAGAAAGCTCAATGTCTTTTCCTCTCCTCACTCTCTATTTCTCATCTGAAAAATATTCATCCACTCTTTTTACACAACAAGTGTTCTTGTATTTATAGAAGAATGAGAGAGAGAGAGAAGGCAAAATGGAGCCAACCACTTATTTACAAAGATATTTACAAAATATCCAAAAGTCATGTTGACTTTTTACAGCTTGGATGGATGACATCATTCCATGATGCAACATGGATGATGTCATCGTTTACATGCCAACATATTTTCAGATATTCCAGAAAAGAAAGTCAGAGAATAGCGAGAGGAAGAAGAAGAAGAAGAAGCAGCTATCCATCATGAATTCGTTGTTTACTGCGCCGACAGGAATTCCTCCGGCGAAGTGCAGGGCACTGCCTATTAGCTTGTCCATCCATGGACTTCTTGTCACTTTTTGAGTTCTTACCCAGAATTCTTCCATGTCAATGTGACCCAATTCAGAGTCCCTGACATCCATATTGCATTCTGCCAGTGATTCGGGCATCCTGACCCTTTGATATTTATACTTCATTTCTTCTTCTGTTAGCTTAGCCTTTCCTCTTGGTTTGGTGGGTCTCTTGCTTGACGTAGACATGTGTTCTTCAAGTTTTATCTGATGATCTGCACGCAGAGAAGAGTGAGACCCAATCCAGGAAGGTTGAATTAGTCATTTGATTTTCCATTGGAATGCTAGCAGAAGAAAGAGTTAGAGATTTAAAGGCTCAAGGCGCAGGGCGCATGAAAAATGCAACTGGCAGGCCAAATAGATAAGGCGCACATGGAATGCATGTTGCAGAGGTTAAGTTGGCGCCAAAGGCGCATGGCGCATAAATGAAGCAGACTGCATTTTATAGAAGGGCGCACAGAAAGTGCATGTTACATTGAGGTTCGGTGCACCCTTTGGCGCATGGGAAGATTATGTAACATGAATAAATGGTGCGCCAAAGGAATATGGCGCGGCGCATGAAGGGTCTACACAACATTATGTTACTGCAATGGAGGATGCGCCCGCGCCTTATCTAGCTTTATACTTGCGCAAATAAAGTTTGCGTTACATGAAGGCTAGGTGCGCCTTTGGCGCATGGAAACATGATGTAGCATGGAGAAAAGGTGCGCCAAAGGTTTAAAGGAGGCGCGGGTTTTGAACATGTAACAGGGCTGATAGATCCGCCGAGGGGCGCGACTGTCTTTATTGCAACACGACGTAACAGTGCGCCATGGAAAACACTTAACCATTTAATCATTTTTCAACTCTATCTTCCACTCGAAAGGATGCTTGGTATAACAAGGTTTTATAAAGAGGATCTCAGACCAAGCTAATGCAAAACCACCCCCCTTTTTCCAACAAATCTGGAAAGAGGGAGGGAGAGGAGGAAGAAAATACAAACCTGACAGGATAGGGGAGAAACAAGCCCAACAAATTTCATTTATAAGACCGACTAGCCACTAAAGAAACAGACTACGCAAGCAACAATCAGACCAGACAAAGAAACAAGCTCAAAGGAGAGAAAACACAGGCCAAGAACGTGAAAGCATCCAAAAACAAACAGGGAGAACCACCTACCTCGAATATATATTGAAAATTTGTGGCGAGTGGGTCCACAGAGCAATGACAGTGACAGAGCAGAGCTGACAAATCCAGAGCGATCACGTGCTTGTCAAAATGGAATGAAAATGACATGGCGGGCACTGGTATTTATAGAAAAACCTGTCATTAATGCGCCACCAACTTTTGAAATGGCGCATTGAAATAGCTGTCGACAAGGTAAAGCGTGCGCCCTTTGGCGCATGGAGGGAAATGACGACAGAAGAAAGAGTGCGCCTTGGCGCACCAAATGCGTTGTCGACATGAAGTTATGTGCGCCCTTTGGCGCAGCAAAAACTTACTCAACATCCTTTGGCGCACCGAAAGACGCGCTAACATGGAAAACCATGCGCCAAAGGCTTTTAAGGGGGCGCATCAAAAATTGATGTTGCAAGGCAAAACCATGCGCCAAGCCAAAAAAGGCTCAAAAAGACTAAGTTCAAAAACTGAATTTCCCGGGAAGGGATTTTACAATATTTCAAACGCGAAGGATCCTCAACGAGGGGTCCAAACAAAATTTTTGGTATGGTTATCGGTAAAACTGCCCTTGTCAATTTTACGGGATAACAGCTGGCTCTTTCTGGGGACTATCCCTGAACGAACTCAGGGGTAGAGAATCCCAAATCACTTGCCTATCCATTGGGTAACAGAGTCAAAAACAAGGGGGACCGGAGGGAGAACAAAGGAAACACACAACAAACCGAAAGCAAACACACGACGAAAGCAAACACATAACTTAAAGCAATTTGTACAAAGAAGAGAGCAAGCTCTACTTCCTGAAGATCTTCAGATGCTGCCCGCTATAGGGAAGCGGGAGCTCAGTTCCATCTAGATACGAGAGATAGAAACTATTCTCTCCATTGAGTTGCTTGATTTTGAAGGGCCCTCTCCATAGGGAATCAAACTTTCCGTGCATTCCCTTTGGCTCCCTTCGCTTGTCCCGCAAAAGGATGAGATCTCCCACTTGAAAATCTCTTTGCTTGGCCTTCTTATCGAAAAGTCTCTTAACTTGATTCTGATGTTCAGTGATCCTGTCGATCACTCTCACTCTCTTTTCTTCAAGTGCTGCCAAATACATGATTCTCTTTTCTAGAGAATTCTGGAAAGTTTCATCTTCAATCGCTCGTGCCAAGCGCAGAGCAGGAAGTTCTGCAGAAATGGGAAGTTCGGCATCAGTGCCATATAACACTTGAAAAGGTGACATGCCGAGAGATCTCTTGGGAGTAATGCGGTCTGCCCACAAAGCGTCGTACAAAGACTTGTGCCACATCTGCTGATTCTCATCTACTAATTTCCGTATGATGGTCACCAAGTTCTTATTACTGGATTCCGCCTGACCATTTCCCTTAGGGTAATAATCTGAGGCATGTGCTAAAGTTTATCCCATACTCATAGCAAAAACTAATAACTTCCCGGGAAGAGAAGTTAGAAGCATTATCAGCAACGATTTTATTTGGAACGCCAAACCTGACAATGATATTTTCTTTGATAAAACTGCAAACCACCTCAGAAGTGGCATGCTTGACAGGTATGGCTTCTACCCACTTGGTGAAGTAATCCGTTCCTGTAAGGACATAGCTATGTCTGGCACTCGATTGAGGATTGAGTGCACCAATAAAATCAATTCCCCACTGCCTGAATGGTTCATTGATAATGACCGGCCTTAGGGGGAGGGCAGCCAACTTGGGCTTGCCGACAAATTGCTGACAGGGTTCACACTTCGCCACCCAGGTAGCCGCATCTTGAAAGAGTGTCGGCCAGTAGTACCTGGCTCGAATGATCTTGTGTGCTGTCACGGAAGAGGAAAAATGGCCTCCACAGGCTGAATTGTGAAAACTTTCCAGCAGTTTCACTTGCTGGGGCTTGTCAACACATCGCAGGAAGACACCGTCTATCCCGCGCTTATATAAGCCGTCATCCCAGATGACATATTTAGCTGCCCTGAGCTTTACAGTGCGCTTCTCTTTTGCAGTCAGGTGCGCTGGGCATTCACCGTAGGTAAGGAAGAAAGCGATGTCAGAGTACCACTCGTCCTTAGTTGCCACAAATAAAACCAGGGGCAGAGAATCAAGCTGTTCTAGAGGGCTTTGTGCTTCGTTGGTACATTCCTCTTTCCCTTTAGGGCTTTCAGAATCTTCATTTTCAGCCATTAGCTGACACAGGCCCTTGCCTCTTACCAGCTTGGTGGGTTTAATATCCAGGTCATATTCCTGGACCTTTGCGATCCAATTCCCTCTCAAACTTCCTAACTCCTGCTGAGTTAGAATTGATTTCACCGCCGTGTCAGGGACCAGCACCACCGTATGCGAGTTCAGAATGTAATACCTGAAATTCTTCACTGCTTTGACAACTGCAAAGGCATGTTTTTCCAATTGAGTCATCTTCAACTCGTGAGGCTTGAGGGGAGAACTCATGAATGCAATCGGGGATTCAACCGTCTTCGGAATTCTTTTGCATTAAGATTGCAGACACAGTATGCTTCGATGCGTAGCTATACATGATGAAGTCCTTGGAGAAGTCGGGACATACCAGGACTGGTGCGCGAGCAACAGAAGCTTTTATTTCCCCAAATGACCTTTTCCCTTCTTCACTCCATCTGAAAGTGGGTGATCCTTTCATCATGTTCAGTATGTGGCGAGTCTTTTCGGCAAAGTCAGGAACAAAACGCCTAAGAAAGTTCACCTTTCCAAAGAAAGAATGAACACCAGTCTTGCTTGTAGGCAGGGTAAGGCTCTGAATAGCCTTAACCCTTTCAATATCTATCTTCGTTCCTTCTTTGCTAACCACATGCCCTAGCAACTTCCCTTCAGTGACTCTAAAAACAGACTTTTTGGGATTTAGGGTAATTCCATGTTCTCGGCACCTGGCCAATACTTGCTCCAAGTGATCACAATGATCACTTCGCTGCTTAGAGAACACGGTTAAATCATCTAGATAAACTACAATGACTTTTCCCATCATACCTTTAAATGCGAAGTCCATGGCCCGCTGAAAAGTGGCACCAGCATTAGTTAGGCTGAAAGGCATCCTGCTGTAGGCAAATGTACCCCAGGGAGTAGTGAATGCTGTTTTGAATTGATCTTCAGGCGAGACTTCTATCTGATTGTAGCCTGAAAAACCATCAAGCATGGACAGCATTTCCGATCCAGTTACTGCTTGTAGAACTTGATCCATTATCGGAAGAGGGTAGTTGTCTTTTAGTGAAGCTTGGTTCAAGTTTCGAAAGTCCACGCATATGCGTATCTCGCCATTTTTCTTGCGTACTGGCATGATATTTGCTACCCAAGTGCTGTGATGGATAGGGAAAATGATTCTCGCATCCAGCATCTTCTGAATTTCGGCATGGATGGTGCCCGAAATCTTAGGATTATAATGCCTTTGTTTCTGACGGAAGGCCTTGACATCTTCTTTAAGCGGTATGTCATGCTGAACATCCTTCGGCTTGAAGGACTTTAGATCGGCATAGGACCATGCCAATACATCCATATATTTTTTTAGCAACTTGACAAATCTCCGCTTCTCTTCAGGCGTGCAACATTTGCCAATGTTTACAAATTGCGGATGCGCTTCAGAACCTATATTGACTGATTCTGTCTCTGGGGACGAATCAGGATTATCTTGCTTCTTCTTTTTTATAAAACGGTCGTGCCTGTCAAACAAGTGTTCCAGAGAAACTAGGCCCTTTGGAATCTTATTACCCTTGAGCTGACATATGCCATCGTTCTCTCCTGATTCATGGTTTTGACCGTTGATTAATTCACGGCATGGAGAGGTGGATCCTTCAAAATACAACTCATCAAAATTTTCTGATTTTTCTAGAAAGGCAATGAGGTGATTATCATCATTGAATACCTGCCAATGCTGAGAGTTGTCTGGCACGCTTGGGCGGAAAACCACTTCAATGGTGTATTCATTCGTTTTCAAACCCGGGTGCGGGAGCATAAGAGATGCAGAAATGGCCAATGAATCAGCCATATCATTTTGAGCTCTTGGAATTGCTCCTATTGAAAAGGCATCAAATTCTTCGATGCTGTCCCATACTGCATTACGGT
This sequence comes from Taxus chinensis, assembly GCA_019776745.2. NCBI lineage: Eukaryota > Viridiplantae > Streptophyta > Pinopsida > Cupressales > Taxaceae > Taxus > Taxus chinensis. The sequence goes on from JAHRHJ020001139.1 coordinate 13,046, forward strand.
AGTGCCTGAGCCTCTCATTTTTCACTTGGTAAATCCTTTTGACCTGATTTACAACTAGCTCAGCATCACCTTGGACTTTCAGATTTTTTATTCCTCTTTCCTTTGCAGCTTGCATACCGAGCAATAAAGATTCATACTCAGCGGTATTATTAGTGTTGAAAAACTGCAACTTGAAAGAAAGAGGAATTACCTCCTCCTCGGGAGATATCAGTACAACACCGGCACCACATCCACTGGTCGCGCAACTGCCATCAAACTGCAAGGTCCAGATTTCATTAAGGTCCTTTTCTTGAACAAAAACGCCCTTTGTACCCGTCTCGGTAGATAAAAAGTAGTTCCCCATCCCTGATGATTCAAAAAGGATTTGGGCTTTGGGGTCTTCAGAACTAGTAACCAAATACTTATTCTGCGATTCTGGTTCTAAAGTCTGCATCACACCTTTGATGGGTATTCTAGCTTTAGACTAGTCCATGTGAATTTCTCCACCAACTTCGCTGCAGAAACTCCTTCCCAGCAAAATTCCATAGGCTGCTGGAATGTCAGCAACGAGGACGGTCATCTTCACTCTCTTTTCAGGAAAGGCTGCAAACGCAAATTGTGCGTCTTTGATTTGACCAATCAATGGCACTTGCTTGGTCTCCAATGAATAACATCTGCCGAAAGGTTTGGTAAGAGTGAGGCCCAAAGCATGGGCGACTTTCGCCGGCATGACGTTATCGGAAGCTCCGGAATCAATTATACAGTTGCTCAACTTATGGCCATTGATTAGGAGGGAGAGATAGAAAGGTTCTATCTTGCCTGATGCAGATGTTGAGGCAACATTTATGTGGGATTCAGGAGGAGTGGAAAGGATTCCTTTTGGGGAAACTTGTTTGGATGCGACAACTTGATTTTGGATGTATTTGGTTAATCTTATAAGCTGTTCGGGATTTGACTGAAGATACTCAGCTTCAGACATTTGGATCTTGGTCTTCTTTGCATGATCTATTATATCAAATGCGGCCAAGGGTTGCGTTGGTGAGGGAATGAGTCCTTCACTTCGCGATGGTGGGTAGGGTTACTGATCTTGATAGGAATATGAGGGGACTGATTCGGAGGAGAGATGGGCGGAAAAGACTTCCTTGCAAAAGACCTAACAGGGAGTTGAGTAGGAAGAGGATTACCTCTTTTAGCAATGGTTGGAGGCGCGTTTGACACGGCCTTCTCTTTCTGCGTATGGGCAGCAACTTCTGCTTCTTTTCCTTGCGAGCGGGTAAAAACAGCGTAGGATTGTCCGCTTGCATAGCCCTGATTACTCTCTTCTTCGTCAGATTCATCCTCATCAAATTCCATGTATCCAATAGTAGAGTCGCCAGTCGGTTCACCGACATCTTGATCATCTTCGCCTTGAGACGAAGGTTCTTCATAGTACTGCTCTTCTTCTTCAATTTCGGCCAAAGCATTGACCGGAGGGGCCTCAAGTGCCAACCGTGGAGCAGCTGCAGGCAAGCGCGGCCTTTGTGAAACATTGTTGGGAACAAAATTCCTCCGTGGAATATCCCGGTATGAGGAACTGGGAGAGCCTGGGCCAACTGCTTCTTTAATGCGAGCAAGATCATTCGCCATCTTTTGGAATGCCGGATCAGATGAAGTGGTAGGCGAAGGGATCCGAAGACTTTGGCTTGGATGATTCCTTTTTTAACTCGCCAGATATTATCAAGTTGTCTTCTATCCGAATGGCAGCAGCCTGAGCGAGAGGTAGAGTAGCTACTCGCTCTTGAAGGAGCAAGAAGCTGACTTTTGAGCTCATGGCGTTCACGAAGAAACACTTCTGATTCTCTGGCGTTGGAAGCATGGTAGTAGGGACACGGTTGATTAGTGCATTGAACCGGGTGACGAAATCGCGCATGGTTTCATTGGCCTCCTTCTTCAGGTGAGTGATCCGTGACAACAACGCAAATGCATCTTCTGAAGGCTTATATCTGTCTTCAAAAGCAGTCCCGCAAGGTTACCCAACTGGTGATAGATCCGGCCGGCAAATGCTGAAACCATTCGGCTGCGGGCCCTTGTAGAGTTTCCAGAAAAAGGCGAACCGACACATCTTCGTGAGTCACGTCCAAAATACTGCATGACATAATGAAAGCGGATATGTGGGAATCTGTGCTTTGATTTCCGTTCCCATCAAATTTAGGAAAATTCTTTCGATTTCCGTGAGGGAGGGCGTGAGCTGGATGTGGCAGTGCGAGAGGACCCATAGCATTTCCCCATGGTACTGCCATTTGAAAGGCCGGAAAGAGAACACGGGCTGGAAGGGTGGTTCCACTGAGCAACAAAGCACTGGAAAGGAATGTGGAGGCTCCTTGTGAAAACCGGCTCTTTCCGTGGGGGCGAGGCGCTTCTAGTTGACCGATCAGCTGAACTTAGTGATAAAAAGTGCGTCGGTGCTACACTGAAATCGTGCCTTTGAAGCCGATCGAAAGTAGGATCGACTTCTCCACGAGCTCGCCTGCCACGCGTAAATGGCTCACCTGCCAGTGTACCTTCCAGATCTGCAGACGCTGTGGTGCAGATTTAAAATTTCTTTTTGGTTGTACTTGCTGATTTTCTGGTTTTTCTGATAAAAACCAGCAGCATGCACTTTTCTGAATATTTAAAAACTATCCTCTTTGAAAAACCGATTGCGGTTAATGACAAATAATAGCGAGGATAAGATAGCAGGGAAGAATAGTAGGCTGATTTTCAGATCTGATTTTTAATTTTTCAGAGGGTTTTGAACTTTTTGGAAAATAGTCAAAAACTCAGATCTACGGAAAAATACATAATTTTGATAAAAACTCAGCGAACTAAAGATCTGTAACTAGGCCCAGATCTACGGATCTCAGAAGAAAATTTTCAGTTTTAGGCACTTTTGCAAATTTTTTGGATTTTCAACAAAAGGTTCAGATTTGCAAACTGGCGGCGATTTGCTTATTTTTCTGATTTTATATTATACCACCACCATAGATCTGACAGATCTATCCATTCCCCAGCGGAGTCGCCAAAAACTGTTGGTCCGAAAATATGTTGCGGTGGACAGATCTATGGATAAACGGGCCAACGGTGTGTAGGGCTTAGCCCCTCTTTGAGACAGCAAAGCGAAACTGGTTTATTGCTATTCTACTAGCAGGAACCTATGCAAGTCTCACAGATTCTGCCTTCGGGGGTTGGGATCTCATCCCAGTAGAGTGTTCTAGGCTGCGAAGAGAAAGGAATAAAAGAAGGAGAAGAGAAAGAACAGATCCGAAGGAAGAAAAGAAATGAGTTCCAAAGCGGAAGGGTCAGAAGATCTATGCTTTGGGCTTGGTAGTAAACAGAGCCAAACCTACTTGCATAAATAAACAAAGCAATACTGATAAACAAGTGACGGAAAAGTAGATATGAATTCAACAGAATAAACACATGCAGATCTAACATAAGAAAGATCTAATGCATAACACAGCTATTTAGCACAAAGTCTGAATAATTGTATTAATTGTTTTTTCTGTTACAAGAAAGCTCAAAGTCTTTCTCTCTTCACCTATTATTTCTATCTGAAAAATGTTCACCCAGAATACAACAAGTATTCCAGTATTTATAGAAGATGAGGGAGAGAGAAGGCAAAATGGAGCCAACCACTTATCTACAAAGATATTTACAAAATATCTAAAAGTCATGTTGACTTTGACAACTTGGTGGATGACATCATCCCATGATGCAACATGGATGATGTCATCATTTGTGCCAACACATTTTTAGATATTTCGAAAAGAAAGTCGGAGAATAGAGAGAAGAAGAAGAAGAAGAAGAAGAAGCTACTCATCATCATCAATTCGTTGTTTACAGCGCTGACGGGGATTCCTCCGGCGAAGTGCAGGGCACTGCCTATTAGCTTGATCCATTCCATGGACTTCTTGTAACTTTCTGAGTCCTAACCCAGAATTCCTCCATGTCAATGTGACCCAATTCTGAGTCCTCTGACATCCATACTGCACTCATTCTGCCTGTGATTCGGGCATCCTGACCCTTTGATATTTGTACTTCATCTCTTCCTCTGTCAGCTTAGCCTTTCCTCTTGGTTTGGTGGGCTCTCTTGCTTGACGTAGACATGTGTTCTTTCAAATCCTTCAGTTGCTGATCTGCACGAAGAAGAAGTGAGACCCAATCCAGGAAAGGTTGAATTAGTCATTTGATCTTCCATTGGAAAGCTAGCAGAAGAAAGAGTTAGAGATTTTATCAAGGCCCGGGGCGCAGGGCGCATGAAAAATGTATATGGCACTGGGGTGAATAGATAAGGCGCATAGGAAAAGCATGTTGCCAGAGGTTAACTCTTTCAGTGCCAAAGGCGCATGGCGCTAAGTTCTTGAAGCAGACTTGATATTTTATAGCAGGGCGCACAGGAAAGTGTATGTTACAATGAGTTTCGATGCGCCCTTTGGCGCATCCAGGAAGACAACTGTGCATACATTGTGCGCCAATTTTGACGTATTCATTTATCTTGCGCAAAAAAAGGGTCCTACTCAGGATCTTTATGGGTTCGGTGGCAGTTGTAGGAGGATGGCGCGCCCATTTTCTGCATGGCTTGGAGAAGATGTTTGTTTTTGTTCTATTGAAACCTCTTCGCGCTTTTCTTGGCGCATGATTTCAAACTGCAGCAGTACGCAAGGCTGCGCCAGACTTTGCGTCCGGGTTTTGAATATGTAACAGGGCTGATAGATGCGCCGAGGGGCGCGGCTGTCTTTATTGCAACATGGCGCAACAGTGCGCCATGAAAAACTCTTAACCCTTTAAACATTTTTCAAGTGGGTTATCTTTCCACTCGAAAGGATGCTTGGTACAATCAAGGTTTTACATAAAGAGGATTACAGACCAAGTGTGATACAAAACTTTCCCCTTTTTCCAACAAATCCGGAAAGAGGGAGGGAGAGGAGGAAGAAACAGAAACTTGACAGGACAGGGGAGAAACAAGGCCCAGGGAATTTCATTTTAAACACTTGACTAGGCACTGAAAGAAAGCAAAGACCACGCAAGCAAACAACCAGACCAGACAAAGAAATAAGCTCAAAGAAGAGAAAACACAGGCCAAGATCGTGAAAGGATTTAAAAACAAACCGGGGAGAACCACCTACCTCGAAATATATATTGAAAATTTGTGGCGAGTGGGTCCACAGAGCAATGAGAAGCGACAGAGCAGAGCTGACAAATCCAGAGCGATCACGTGCTTGACAAAAGGAGGAATGAAAATGACATGGCGGGCAAGGGTACCTATATAGAAAAACTTGTCATTAATGTGCCAACCAAACTATTTGAAATGGCGCATGGAAACTCCTGTCGACAGAGAAAAGCGTGCGCCCTTTGGCGCATGGAAGTAATTGATGACAGGAGAATGAGTGCGCCTTTGCGCACCAAATGAGTTTGTCCGACACGAATCCTTTGTGCGCCCTTTGTGCGCACCCAAAGATGTTGGTGAAACACCCCGAGGTAGATAGGCCATTCATTCTGCACCCTTTGCGCACCAAAAACTTTCTCAATGGTCTGGGGCACTTTGGTTCTGATCGAAGACGTGCTAACATGGAAAACCATGCGCCAAAGGCTTTTAAGGGAGCGCTGATCAACTTCTTGATGTTGCAAGGCAAAACCATGCGCCCATGCCAAAAAAGGCTAAAAAAGACTAAGTTCAAAAACTGAATTTCCTGGGAAGGGATCCTTTACAATATTTCTCACGTATAGGTCGATCCCTAACGAGGGATCAAACAAAATTTTCGGTATGGTGGATAGGATCGAGTTTTTCCCTGGGAAGGCAATTCCTTGGATCAAAAGTGGGCCTTGTCGGGAAGTTGTGCTTTAGATTGAGCAATTCTAGCTCAGCAACATTTCCGTGCTTTGGCTTTGTGATGAGACACGCAGGTGTATCTACCCACTGTAAGGGGAAAGGAGTTCCACCCTTCTTTCTTTTCAAGCACATTTCTCATGATTAGTTTCCTTGTTATGAGCTAGCTTTGGACAAGCTCCTAACGAGATCAACTTGGGGCCGGCATATCTATGGCAATTTGAGGTGGGTTCAAGGATCCCAGGAATCTTGGCTGCAGTCTAAGATAGGTGAAGGTGGGAAATGTTTGGCCTTAGCAAGTAGCCCCCCACTTCTCCATCCTGCACTAAAAGAAGGCTCTTGGTCGTTCGTTTCGATGACTCATGTTGCTAGCCTCAATAGCTTCAGGCTGATGCCGTAGAACTCATGAGGCATCGTTGATTTAGGTGCCTGAGACCTCATGTTTTTCTCGAGCTTCAGCTCTAGGTGTGTCGACACTAAAATTTTCCTCCGTAATTTCTATTTCATTAATGTATGTATTAGGAATAGAATGTTGTTAAGTGTAATTAGTAGTAGTGTCCGATGGAAGATAACGGCGCCGTCAGTACGGTGCCGCCAATAATGTGGAGTACGGTAACAGTCAAAGTACAATAGGGAATGTTGTAAAAAGTAAATATTTGTCGTAAGTGGTCCGGTAATGTTAAAATGTCAAAGTTTGGGTAATTAGAGAAGTAGGGTCTACATGATTAGGAATTAGAAATATTATATTAGTAATAAAGACAAGGAGTGAGGTCATAAATATTTTGTGTATTTTATTTGTGGAAAAGTCTAAAAATGTGGAACCCATGTAAAATGATAAGGTTTATCTTATCTTAAGAAGATAAGCTTACATGTACAGATAAGAGTTAAGGTATGGAATATGATTCGTCAGAGTGGATTTCTTATCCTATCTTAGAGATAAGATGGATAAGCCTGAAGTTCTATAAATAGAGAGGCTACCCCCCTCATTTAGCATAGAAAGAAGTAGTGAGAAATATTGTAGGAAGTGTGCAAAGGAAGCCATCAGTTAAAGGTGTGTTGAAGAAGCCATCAAGAGGTGTAATTGTAAAGTTTCTCCCATAGTCTTGTTGAAGTACCTCATGGGTGAGATTGTAACAATTTCATGTTAATATTATAATTTACATTTTGATATTTCAGATTTGTCATCATTCCTTCTTATCATAGTCGATGGTATTCTTGTGTTATGTTTGTTGTTGTGTTTCCAGATTACATCCACCAAACTAAAGGCTGTGCATTAGTAAATAATCATAGCATGAGGAGTTCCCGGTGAAGAATTATCATAGTGCCGGATTGGTGATGACATTTTGGTTCCATTGCCGGGACCATTCCTCGTTGGTGGATTTTCTAGAGAAATATTCCCCCTTAGTCAGAAAATCAATTGGAGGGTAACCTTGTTTTTATTGTGCATAGTAGTTACCATGGTAAAGTCATTTTTTACCGTGACTAGTAGTTACCATGATAAAGTCATTTTTGCTGTGAATAGTATTTATCATAGTAAAGTCACAGTAAAGTCACTTTTTACCGTGAATAGTATTTACCGCAGTAACTTCACTTTTTACCATGAATAGTGTTTACCACAGTAAAGTCAGTTTTTACCGCAGTAAGTCAATTTTTACCATAGTTACCATGGTCATTTCTATTTTACTGTAGAAAGGTGTAAAGTCACTTTCTAGTATAGTGATTCCAATTATTTGTGCACATAAGTCTTGTTGATTGTACTTGTGAGTTGGTATTTCACGGTGGTTACTTTTGAAAATGGGAAAGATTCCTATTTTTTCAGCTCAATCTAATGAAGATGCTTCTTCTTTCATTCAAGAGTTTAAGTGATCTTGTATTTGTAATGGCCTTATAAGAAGGGAACAATGGACTGAATTTTTTCCTACCTTTTTGGATGGTTCAGCACTTAGGTGGTTTGAAACACTAGGTGATAATGTGAAAAATTCATGGGATTTATTAACTGAAAAGTTTTCTTGAAGAATTTGGTGAACAACAGAAATATGCAGATCTCATGATCGAGATCACAAAGCTATCCCAAGGAGAGAAGGAGAAGATAAGGGATTATCATGCTCGTGTTCTAGAGCTAAGGAGGAAGCTCGATGCCCAGATCGGAAGGAAGGATTAGCGGATGGGTTGATGAATGGCGTGGATAATCTCCTCTGTAAGCACTTCATTCTTGGGATGAAGTCAGAGATCAGACAATGAGTGAAGTATGACCGCCCAGCTACCATTGAACAAGCAAAGGAGATTGCAAGAAGGCAAGAAGAAAGCATGGAAGAGGAGCCCAAAGAAATTGTTGCTAAAGTAGAGCCTACACCAACACCTTTGGTCCAGAATCCACAACCACTCTCGGTGAGCACAAATATTTCTCCTAGTACATCTACTGAGTATGAAGATCTGCTCAAAAAGATGGGTCAGTTAACTATTAATCTTCTTCAAGGAAAGGAATTTAGTTCTCAGGGAGGAGATAGAGGTCCAAAAAGAAATATTTCTGAAGTTGTATGTTATGGTTGTTATAAAAAGGGTCATTATAAGTATAATTGTCCAGATAGAGCTTCTACATCTGGTACAAGAGATAATGATAAAGGAAAAGCACCTGTGAATTCTTTTGATGTAGTAGATAAGAGCATAAATAATGAAGTAGATGTGTTTGTAACAAAAAGAAAGAAAGAAAAAGATAACCAAGATGGAAATGATCCTAAGAAGATGAAAGGAGAAACTAGTAAGAAACATAGGAGAAGAAAGTTGGGTGTGCAGGATTTTCTGATTTCACAGGGACAAGGACCATACTCCATCTTAGAAGATCTGTCCAAAAGGCCTGCAAATATTACATATGGTCAACTCTTGGCTATATCTTCTGAGAAGAGGCGGGAGTTGCGAAGTGGACTCAATGCTCGAAAAAATAAGGAGGTTGAGGTCCCTGTTTTGGAGGCAGAGGCGGATCCCTATGCTCCACAAGCTGAGGTATTATGTAATGGTATTTCAATTCATGATGTCTTAGTTGATGGAGGTGCTGCAGTTAATGTAATGACCGAGTCTGTAATGAATATGTTGGGTTTAAAAATTGATCGCCCTTCAACACTTATGTTAAGGTCATTAAATAAGGGAAAAACTAAACCAGAAGGTGTAGTTTCAAATGTGGCAATATCTGTTATGGGTGTTGTATGTGTGGTAGACTTTCAGGTGATGAAAAATGGTACTGTTGCGTACCCAATGTTGCTGGGAAGACCATGGCTAAGGAGAGTTCATGCAAGAAACTACTGGAATGAAGGCTTCATGACACTTGGACGTGGTAGAGAGAGGGTGAAGATAAATGTGATCCCTCGGCATCATAAGGCAGAACCTGTGGATTCAAGTGATGAAACTGATGATTGGACATCCTCTGATTACTCTAGTACCAGTGAAGTGGACACTGAAGATGAAGAAAGTGAGGTTGATGTTTCAGTCATGGATATCCTTCCAGTCACACCGACTCATGACCCCATAAAATTATCTGAAGAAGAAATTGATGATCGTCTCCAACAAATAAAGATTGGTGATGCTGTGATGGAGAGTGAGAAGGAATCCTACCTCCAGCTCTTTTGAAGGTACATACACCTATTCACTTTTGATTACAAGGAACTCCGTCAAGTAAGTTGGGTAGAACATTCTATTGAGCTGGTAGATGGTGCTAAGCCCATAAAGCAAATGCCATATAGAATGAATCCTAATTTTTCCAAGACTGTAAAAGAAGAAATAGATAAGTTGCTTGATGCAGGATTCATATTTGCTGTGGAGAATTCAGAATGGGTTTCTCCCATTGTGATCTCAATAAAAAAGAATGGGAAGCTACGCATTTGTGTTGATTATAGGAAGCTCAATAAGGCAACAAAGAAGGATCATTACCCTCTTCCATTCTCAGATCAGATCTTGGACGAAGTAGCTGGCCAGGAGTGCTATAGTTTTGCTGATGGATATAGCGGATACAACCAAGTTCGTATAGCAGAGAAAGATCAGCTGAAGACCACGTTCACCACTCCTTGGGGAACGTTTGCTTATAGAGTTATGCCTTTTGGGTTGTGTAATGCTCCAACAACATTCCAGCGCTTGATGAATAGGGTGTTTGAACCCTACATTGGGAACTTCATCAGAGTATTTCTGGATGATTTTTACATCTATGGGAGCAAGATGGACCACCTGCACCAGATGGAGACAGCATTTCAAAGGTTAGATGAAGCACAAGCCTCACTAAACCCTACAAAGTGTGTCTTTGGATGTTCTAAAGGTGTTTTGTTAGGGCATGTTGTATCCAGAGATGGTATTGGTACTGATCCTGATAAAGTTTCAAAAATCAAAGAGTTACCATTTCCTATGAATAGAAGTAAGTTGAGATCATTTTTAGGCCATGTGGGTTACTATAGAAGGTTCATCAAGAATTTCTCAAAGATTGCACAGCCACTAACCCAGTTCTTGAAGAAGGATGTTACTTATGAACCAGGAAATAAGGCGCATGAAGCTTTTGAACAACTGAAGGAAGCCCTAGTGTCTTCACCTGTTTTAAAGAATCCAGATTGGAGCAAGCCATTCATTGTGTATACTGATGCCTCAGATGCAGCACTAGGAAGTACTTCTGAGCCAAAAGGATGAAAATGGGAATGATCATCCAATTTACTTTGGGAGTAGACAAATGAGCAGTGCTTGAGGTAAATTATACTGTAACTGAAAAAGAGGCTCTAGCTATCATTTTTGCTGTAAAGAAGTTTAGAAATTACTTGCTAGGGAAGAAATTTATAGTTGTAACAGATCATCAGGCTCTAAAATATATTGTCAATAAGCCTAACCCATCAGGGAGGATAGCAAGATGGATAATTTTGCTACAAGAATTTGAATTTGATATTATAGATAGGCCAGGAAAGAAGCATGTCAATGCAGATGCACTCTCTCGAGCCTATGATGGTTTAGGATCATCTTGTGATGATGATGATTTCCCAGATGCAGCATTGTTATCCCTTGACACAATCCCTAGTGAATACATAGATATTTGGAATTATCTGAATGAATTCAAGTTTCCTGATGGTGCCAATGCAAAGACTAAGAGGAAGATTACTCAAGCCAGTCGTCCATATTCTATTCTGCATGGAGTATTATTTCGAATAGGACCTGATGGACAGTACAAGAGGGCAGTTAGACGTGATCAAGGGAAGGAGCTGATAGAAGAATTCCACAATGGTACATGTGGAGGACACTTCTCTGGACAACTTACAGCAAGAAGGATCTTGGATGCAGGTTATCACTGGCCCACTCTTTTTAGAGATTGTTATAATTATTGTAAGACATGTGATATTTGTCAAACACATGGTAACCGTAAGACTTCATCAGCTCCATTATGCCCTATTCTTCCACTTGGTCCCTTTGAAAAGTGGGGAATAGATATTGTAGGTCCACTTCCAACTACCCCATGCCAAAATAAGTATATTGTAGTTGCCACAGATTATTTAACCAAGTGGGTTGAAGCTAGGCCATTGAAAATAGCTTCCATGGATGAAGTGGCAAGGTTCATATATGAACGCATTGTCACCAGATTTGGTTGCCCATTAGAAATTGTAACAGATCAAGGAAGCCACTTCATTAATGAGGTGGTAGAAGCCCTAGTCAATAAGTTTTCTATTAAGCACAGGAAGGCAACAACATACAAGCCAAGCACAAATGGACAGGTGGAACGAACAAATTTTGTGTTGTGTCAAATTCTAGCAAAAGATGCAGCCTTGCAGGTACATAAGTGGGATAAAAGGATTCATGCAGCATTGTGGGCATATAGGGCAACATCAAAGTCAGCAACAGGATACTCCCCATTTCAGTTGGCTTATGGCATTGATCCAGTTCTTCCTATTGAGTTTGATATTCCCACTGTGAGAGTTATGAAAAATGAAAGGATGGATGAAAGTGATTCAGTAAAAGAAAGGTTGGTACATCTTCATTTGCTAGAGGAAATGAGGGAAATAGCAAAGGATACAAGCTATAAGAAGAAAATGAAGCAGAAGGAATACTTTGATCAAAAGATCCTGTTGGTCTCCATTTCATGTGAATGACTTGGTTCTAGTATATGATTCCAGATACAAAAAAAGAAGACAGAGAAAATTTCTTCCAAAATGGATGGGGCCCTACAAAATAGCAGTTGTGCATGAAAATGGTACATATCGACTGGAGGAATTGGATGGCACTCCCATTACGAAATGGGTCAACCACGACAAGTTAAGATTTTCCAAGCACCAGAATAGTCTACTCCGAGGACGGAGTAGAAGCTAGGAAGGGGGAAAATGTCGACATTAAAATTTTCCTCCATAATTTCTATTTTATTAATGTATGTATTAGGAATAGGATGTTGTTAAGTATAATTAGTAGTGGCGTCTGATAGAATTTAATGGCGCCGTCTACTGGTACGGTGCTACCAATAATGTACAATATGGTAACAGTCAAAGTACAATAGAAATGTTGTGGTAAAAAGTAAATATTTGTCGTAAGTGGTCCGGTAATGTTAAAATGTCAAAGTTGGGTAAGTAGAGAAGTAGGGTCTACATGATTAGGAATTAGAAATATTATATTTGTAATAAGGACAAAGAGTGATGTCATAAATATTTTGTGTATTTTATTTGTGGAAAAGTCTAAAAAGGTGGAACCCATGTGAGATGATAAGGTTTATCTTATCTTAGAAGATAAGCCTACATGTAAAGGCAAGAGTTTAGGCATAGAATATGATTGGCCGGAAGATATTTCCTATCCTATCTTAGAGATAGGGTGGATAAGCCTAAATTCCTATAAATAAAGAGGCCACCCCCCTCATTTAGCATAGAGAGAAGTAGTGAGAAATATTGTATGAGTAAGTGTGTAAAGGAAGCCATCATTTAGAAGGTGTGTTAAAGAATCCGTTGTGAAGTTTCTCCCATAGTTATTGTTGGAAGGAAAGTGAAGTCAGTAACACTTGAAGAACCTCATGGGTGAGATTGTATCAATTTCATGTTGATATTATAATTTACAGTTATATTTCATATTTATCATCATTCCTTCTTATCATAGTCTATGGTATTCTTGTGTTATGTTTGTTTTTTGTGTTTCCAGATTACATCCACCAAACTAAAGTTGTGCATTAGTAAATAATCATAGCATGAGGAGTTCCTGGTGAATAATTATCATAGTGCCTGGATTAGTGTTGATAGATCCAGATCTAAGTAAGTAAAATGAATCGAATACTTAAGTAGATGTTGAAAAGATTCAGGATACTATGAGGGCCAGTGGTATGGCCACATAGTATGAGGACTTCCTATTTCAAAATAGTGACAGTAGAGTAGCGGGTAGCACCTTTTGAGCAATTAGGTATCAGTACAACAGATTCTAGGTCTAAGATAGTCAAGCCACTCAGTTAGATCAGTCTAACAGCCAGTTACAGAATAGCTAGTTGGATAACAGCCAGCTAGACAGCAGGGTGATACCCTTGGTGCCGGTCCATCATAACCAACACTCTTCCATCCGAAAAGATATGTGGTACAGTTCAAAACTATACAAACTGACAACTAAAATCTTTTGTAATCACATACCTTGTTTTTGAAGGCTGATTTAGAACGATTGTATATATTCATGCTACCATTGTTTTGATGTTGCTTCTTGATGAAGGATAAGTTTTCAAGGCTATTGCCCCTTTTAGATGGCATATGTGTATTGATGGTGTTTCCTAAGACAATTTTGAGATGGACAGTTGGTGTAGCATGTCATTCCTAAGGGGGTTTTCTGAGTGATTTCGTCATGTTATACTGTTGATTATGCTTTTTACGATTTGTGGTTATGTCTTTGTAGCTATTGTATCATAAGGTCATGATTTTCCCCAAAAGCAATGTACAGGGACATAATTTATAGTGTAGAGATGTCCCTATGCGTCCATGCGGGAATATACATAAGGTAGATTTGCCACGCATAGTATGTACGAGAAAGTGGATTTATGAAAGTGCTTCTAATGGCTATTCTCAGACTTGGGAATATACTAAAGGCACATCCTGGTGCAGGGGGTGCGCATATATAAGAACAAATAAGTGCAAATCACTGCTTGCCCGGATTGATAGACTATAGTGTGTGATGATTAACCTAGACCTACATGCATGAAGTGATACTTAGAATTTTAGTATATATGATGTATTAGATGAAGTTTACCCATCTGATGAATGGTAAGAGATAGCTTGTGATACCAAACGAATCCTCCTTGAGACAAACTGGACAATCAAAAGTTAACAAATCTAAAAAATTGTACCATATACAACACAACATAAACTTCACATGATGGAAACTACCTGAATTTATCTAAACATGTTACCAATGATGGATCAAATTGACATTCTAATCTAAGTAAGTAAAATGAATCTTAATAGATGCATATAAGCATAGAAAATGAACCTAACACCATATACAATTAATTTAAAAAAGCTCTAACCATCTCAATAAGTAAATGAATCACCACATCACATGAAAATATTTCTCAATCAAAACTATACAAACCAACAACTAAAAGTAATTAAATTATTACCTTGTTTTTATGGGAGAACATTGATATATTTTCTAATGTTTTTGGGTTTATCTAGAAAGATAAATTTTCAAGGCTATTGATTCATGATTGTTTTGAGGCTTCTCTAAGACAACGTTATACTATTGGTGTAGATTCATCCCTAGAAGGGAGATTAAGTGCTTTGATAATTTTTATCCTATACTCTTTCTCTAATGTAACCGTGTTTTTTTTTAATGTCTTCATCCTTATCAAGATAGTCTCGGAGAGATATTCTCAAGCATGGATGCCCTTCCAAGGGTGATGATGGGAATAGTACAAAAGCCAGAATGCCACATGGGGTATGTACCGGAGAAAGTGGAATGTGAAGGTGCCCCTAGCGTTAGATGGGAATATACAAAGGTCAACATCCTTCACACATAGATATAAGAGAAAATAATCCAGATCACGAGCTTATAAAAGATGGATTCGGTAGGGTTCCTAGGCCTAGCAAAGGAAGTTATATCTAGAACGATAGTGAGGGTTACCATCTTGAGTTGTAAGATGTGACTTGTGACAATGGCGAATCTATCTTTGAGCATCAGAGACCAGTTTTCACTCAAATACCTTCCCACTGCTACCAGCAATTATATGGTTTTCACATGTGGATGACTTGTTTTTTCTTTACTATTTTCTCAATTTTCCATTTTTTGCTTGTTTTTTCCTTATTTTTCTATTTTGAAGTATTCTTATTTGATATTCTCGTCATGCTTAAGCATATGAAGACGCTTGAGGTGAATGGAGCTTCATAGGTTTTAGAAGCTCTTCACCATCTAGAGTATGTAATTTTATAGGCTTCTTGGTCCATGGCTTAGCAACCACTACAGAAGGGCCTAGCCAGTTAGCTTCAAACTTACCTTTATTTTCTTTGTCTTTGATAGTGTTCTTCTGATTTTCTTTTACAAATAAATCTCCTACCATAAAATTCTTGATGAATGATGTGTTTGTTGTATCCCCTGGATACTCTCTTCTGATAGACCATTCAGGTGATTCCATAAGTGCTCTGATATGCATTTCATCTAATAGTTCCAACTTAATGTTAGTCGAGCAACTCTGTAGTCCTCATCTTTCTCGAGATAGTCCTTGAGAGATATTATCAGGGAAGGAAGCTCCACTTCCAGGAGGGTATGATGGATTTAGTGACATAGGCAAGTGAATATGGGGTCACACCAGTAGGAGTACATGATGGAGGTTCGATAGGCGCATCTTGTAGGATGTATCTAAATATAGTGATCAATTACCAAGGGGAGAAGGGACCAACAACTTCACATGCCAAACAAGACTTTCACATGTTTCATATGCGGGTACTTGTAAATGCTCTACAAAGAAAGGCAGTTTTACTTGCCTAAGGTGGAATGCATAAGAGAGACCCAATAGTAGCCATGACATCTACGTTGATCTATTATGTGACCTTGGCTTTTGTTTAAAGATAATATGTATAAAATATTACTTCAAGGTTTCAACCAATATCTTGTATGGAATAAGTTTTTCATCTTTAAACTTTATACTCATCATTAACTTGTTTAATAATAAGTAGGGAGTCCCCAATGACTCATAGCTATGCCTGATATTCCAAGTGATAGCCAACTTAAGGCCAACAATGAGTGCTTCATACTTTTTGCAATGTTATTAGTGCACAGAAATCCCAAACGAGAATTTCTCTTGGAATGACCTCCCCCGTGGGAGTGATGAGCATGACTCATTCTCCCGATTCTGTGGAATGTGAATGATCCATCAAAATGGACCTTGCCACTCCATATAATCTTTAACATACATCATGAGATGCATCTAGTAGATCTAGACACAAAGGTTCCATCTCCTGGTAGAGGAGCTTCTGCCAACTAATCAACCAATGCATGTCTTTTTAATGACTTCTAGTTAACAAACTCAATATAAAATTCACTTAGGAGAATGATCTAATTAGTCCATTCGGCCTAGTAAGGGTGGGTTTGGATAAAAGGTATTTGAGAGGGTTAACTTTGGATATTAGCTTTGTCTTATTGTTTAAGGAGATAGTGGTGACAGCTTTCTAAAAGCTAAAGACAACTTCCAAGTCAAGGCTTTTTAAATATGTGCAGGTAATTCAACTCATAGGAAATCAAGGTGTGACTAAGGCAATAAACTACCTTTTCTCTATGGTCTACGTCATATTGGGAAAACATTGCACCAATAGACAAATTAGGTAGCTGAAATGTATACATAGATGAGAGGTTCACTTGGGGTAGGCGGTATAAGTACAGGTGGGCTTGACCAAGGTACTGTTTAAAACAATACAAATGCCTTTTGATATTCTAGTCCCTAGTTGAATGCAACATCCTTCTTGAGGAGATGTGTAAATGGGTGACACCTATCCATAATATGTGAAATAAAGTGATGGATTGCCTGATATCTTTCCCTTGTAGAACTTCTTAGTTTTTTAAGAGTTTGTAGGTGGAGGCATGTCTGTGAGAGTTTTAACCTTTACAGGATCAACCTTCTATTCCCTCTCTGTGAAACTGATTAAAAATAGGAGATTCCCTAACAAAATGCCAAAGACACCCTTCTTAGGATTCAAACGTGAACTTTGTAATCTCGGAGATGTTGAAAAATATGTCTAAACACTTCAGGGTGTTCTTCCTCTGCTTTTTGATTTTGCTAAGATATCATCAACGTAATCCTCCATGATGTCATTCATCATGTCATGTAAGATGACCATCATTGTGCGTTGATAAGTGGCCCCAAAATTCTTGAGTCAGCAAGACATGACCTTGTAACAAAATGTTCCCCTATAGGGGTGATGAAGGCTTTGTCTTATATTGATCTTCCTCTGCAATTCATGTATCTAGTTATAACCCCAAAAACCATCCTTTAAAGATAACATTTCATAACTAGCAGATAGAATCGACAATCATATGTCGATATTAGGCAAGGGGAAGTCATCCTTTGGGACATTCTTTATTAATATCGTGGAAGTCAGTGCAGATCTCTTATACCGTCCGATACTTCTTCTGTACAGTGGGACTATGTTAGAGATATCCAATCCGAATAGTCAATGGGTTTAATGAAATCAACAGCTAATAATTTTTCCAGTTCTTCTTTGACAAGTAGTGCAATTTTGGGGTTCATCTTTCTCAACTTTCTGCTTGATGAGTTTGGGACCTAGGTGCACAAAGAGGTTGTGCACAACCAATTTTGGGTCCGAACCAAGAATATTTACGTATGACCATGAAAATATATCTGTGTATTCTCTTAATAGCTCCACAAAAACCTTCTGTTACTAAGCTAAGAGTGAAGCTACCAACTTTATCATTCTAGGTTATTATTCTAAGCCAATGTTAACACTGGTCATTGTCTTCCTCAACCAGGATTTTAGAAGCATCCTCCCTCCACGTAGGATTAGGGGTAAGAGTAAGACCAACCTCCTTACAATGAGCTCATCATAATCTTTGAATGGATATACCATTTCTTCTACAGGTTCTTCATTATGTTTATCTACTGAGTGCTTCAAAAGAGCTTGTCACTATGAGACTTGCGTGTATTCTTTTCTGCAAGGCTTCTCTTAAGTGCATTCTTTCTCTTACTTACTGACCTTCCTATTCAAGCATCAACACATCTCTGCCTCTTCTCTGAAGTATACATAGGCATCCATTTAAATTACGAATCCTTTCTTTTGATCCCCAGTTGGAATATAATCCCTAAGTCCCATGAAATTCTGTGAATTCCTTGTCATTATCAAAGAATTCGATTGGTACGTGAAATTGTTGATCCCAATCTACAAGTTTGAGGATATACAAGGGTTACTTGGATAATTGGTTTGACGATTGGATCCGGATAAGGTAAGCACAGCGGAATCGGGGAATAGGTTAATGGAGGCAAGATCCTCGTAGAGGCTACACTTGGCAATTTATGTCACTATCTAGAATTAGATGATTTAGCCTCATGTTCGGAAGAGGTGGCATCAATCTCAAAGGGTAGAGTGTTATGAGGCCTTATCCCTAGGCCATGTTTATCAGACTTGAAATAGGGGATGCGAATAGGCCTTATGCATTGATTCCACATCTAAACCCATTTTAACCCATGACAAACATCATGTGGTGACCTTTGATGTACTGGTGTGCTTGATGGCATGAAGCCATGGTACCTTCTGGCATTCTGCTAGTAGGATCTTCTAACATCTTCTCCTTAAAATAGGAGACCGCTATGGACAAACTTTTCCAATGGTTTAGGACACTACTCCCGAGTACTCTTGAACTGAAAAATAAGGCTTACCCCGTGTTCTGGGAGATACCAATAAATATGATATTAATAAATCCTGTTCAAGAGTGAATGGCTCACCTAGGCCATATTTTTTTGACGTTGCCTCCCATGAAGAGAACAAGTTGACTAACGAAGGAAAATCTTGATTATAAGGTGTGAGTGACTATGAATCTACCCATTTCTTAATAGCTTCCATTTTTAGGGAGATAACAACATCCACCGAAGGACATTCATAAGCCACACGAGAAAAACTATGCAATACCCTACAATGTGTGAATGGTTCTAGGTCACCCAGGATGGTAATCACCTGTCCTTCATGACATAGCTTGATACACTGATGGAAATTCGATGGAATGACCTGCATGGCATGGATCCATGGGCACCCCAAGAGCATGTTATATGGAAGGTATAAGTTAAGGACATGAAATTTCATTTCATGAAAATTTGGGC
>JAHRHJ020001140.1:0-32100 GCA_019776745.2 Taxus chinensis
ATAAGTTAGTTGCAAGTGTGATAGAAATCTATCTCTAATTGATATTAAGGAGGCAAAATTTAAAATTTCCCATGGCAAAGGTCTGGGTATTAATAGTTTCCCCTCTAAATGTTATCAAACCATGTGGGATACTATGGGATCTGATCTACATAATGTCTACCTCAAAGCCTTATCTTCCAATTCTTTGGGTGCCCTAATCAACAAAGGTAACATCAAGTTTATCTCTAAATATAGAAACCCTAAGAAAATATCTAGCTAGATACCTATCACTCTACTTAAACTCTCTTAAAAAATCATTGCTAAGTATTTTTCTTATAGGGTTTCCAATCCCCGACCTCTTTTTTTTTGCAACGAGCGGATTGGGTTCATGAAGCACATGTACATTCTAGAAAACATCATTACTATGTGGGAAGGAATGGAATGGGCATGTCTCTAAAATTAGAAAGCCTTATTTATTAAAATTGATTATGTAAAACCCTATGACCGTATTGAATGGTCTTTCATTATGGCTATGCTTCAAGCTCCTAGGTTTTCCATTTCTCCCTCTTGGCCATCTAATAATCTCTAGCAACATAAATAGAAAGATGAAACCGGATGGGAAACCATACCCAACTCGGCTCACCATGGCTCTGGCTAGGGTGATAAGATGGATAATCGTCTACCTCCTCCATTGGCAACCATGTTTACTGTTGCGGCATATTTTTTGGGATCCTTATTTTTTTCTCCCTTTTTCTGATTAATGACCACACGTTTATTGAAATTTTGATATAATTGGTCTCCTTCTAGAGGCCTATCTTGTTCAATGTAATTGACATTTTGGGGTACGATATTTTCCACCCATATTTTATATGATCGGCATTATATTTACAATTTTTATATTAATAGAATCGTGCTTTTCAATCCAATAAAAAGGTTAAAATTTAATACCTCCAAAATGTCATGATACTTATGTTCCCTTCAAAAAAAAGAAAAATGTATTCATAAAATTGAAATATAATTTCATTTCTAGAATCCTAATATCATAATTTATTCATAAGAAAGGTGGCCATAAATAACTTTGAGTAGAATATTCATACTTATGGAGGGTCATGGAAACGCATACCGTCTATAAGAAAATATCAAGTTCCATACTTGATTTCCAGGTACTTTCCTCATTATTAGTTTAATTGGAAACAAAATGTAATTTTTTGTCAATTAACAAAATATAAAGATGAATTATAACCTAATTTTTTTGAAATAGATGGATTAAGATAAAGACGATGGAATGAATGAGAATATACCAACAAAATTGGCCCACACAATCATCCCCAATGAGAGACTACGTGGCAATGCCAGCGCTAAAACCTATAACTTTAGGCTTTCATATCCAGTGTCATTATAATTACAATAATTTAAAAATAAAAAAATATATAAAGATGACATGAAACCCTAGTTATGGCCTTAATATATATGAGTCTACGGAAGATTGGCATACAGCTCGTGCACTATTTAATTCTTGGGTTTCTCTATTGCTCCCTTTCCCCACTCCTCATTACCAGGGTGATCATGATGCATCAGTGATTGTCAAAGGAATCCGAGGGGAATGTACTAGAATCATGCTGAGATAAAAGTAACAAGAAATAAGTAGCAGAATCATGTTGTACTAAAAATAAAAGGAAACAAGAGGTGTGGTGTAGCAAGAGTACCTACCACTAAGGTTTTTAGCATTAGAAAAAGGGAAGAAAGCATAATGAAGCTATCTTGTAATTGTTGTAGTGAATGGAAATAGCTAAAATGGTGGTGGACGATCGTGGATTTTATAGCAAAGCCCTTGAAAGCTCTTGTAGTGCCCACTTCCCTTCGACACATTTTGATATTAACTATGACCCTGTTGACTGTATTATGGACATTATTGTGACTTCTAATTTAGTACAGTGATTAGATGTTAAAGCATGGATTATTGTTGAATTTGATTCATATATGATGCATGATGATTACTAAAGACATTTTATATATTAAGGATGATATATTGTCGGACATGGTTATATTTATGGATGTTGTTAGGAAATGTGATATTTGGATATATTGAGTAGACCAAGAAAATTGAATTTAAAATTGATGATTATATAGTTGCTGATGAAATTGCAAGTGATATTGTTGATTGTCTGGATGTTGTTGTGATTCATATGTATATTGATGATTTTGAAATTATATTTATATTCATTTGGATGTTCTGATATGGCCAAGAGGCTGAAGGGGTATTTGTATTGTGCAGGTTAAAAATATCACAACAAACATCAGGGGATTGGAGACCAACCACATTGGAATTCTAGATGTAATTCATGTGTGTGTGTGTGTGTGTGTGTGGTGTGTGTCACCATGGTGTGTAGTGTGTGTGTGTGTGTGTGTGTGTGTTTGATTGTTAGGGATTCCCATGGGGGGATCACCTTTAAATGTGACCAAGGGTTATGTGTATTTATTTATTTGGTTCCTTTTTATTGATGTTTGCATGTGTTTATTTTGTGGTACATTGACCCCTTTCATTATTTATTAAATGGTGTGTAATATTGTGAGTGATCATGTTGTTAAGTTAATTAATTAAAATATGTCATAAGAAAGTAATTAATAGAGTTGTTGGCCTTGAATTAAAGTGTTGTAATGTGTAAGTGATGTGTAAGTTAACTTTTGAGTGTGAAACACTCCACCTTCTTGGAAATTTGAATTTGTCCTTGGAGGCTGATTTTGGAGGCTTGTGGGACAAGTTAAACTTGTCCCATACCTCTTAAATTTATTTACCAACCATACCTATGGTTGGAGAGTTGAATTTAGAATTTTTTTTAATGCTTTTTTAGAAGACAAATTGTAAGTTTTAATTACACTTTTCTTACATGGTTTAATTCCAGTCCTTTGGGGTGTGGGTTTGATTTGAGTGTGTAAGTAAAATGTCATTTATTCACCTACTTATTTATTACATCTTGGAGATTAAATTTGACTTATGAGTTGGAGTTGAGGATGTGTGATGTGGCATCCTACATGGATCCGCCTCATCCTCTTCTCTTTCCTCTTCTATATCTTCAAATTCCTTGGCTTGTTTTGGGGGTTACTTCACCTTGCATTGCTTCATTTTGGGGGAATTCTTTTGGTTTTGGGAGCTCTTGCAATTTTTGGAGAAAGTTGGAGATTGTTTAATGCTTGTGGATTATTGATCTTGGACTATTTTACATTGAAAATCTGTGTTGTTTAGAACTTGGAACAAACTCCATCATGGAGAGGTAGGATCTTAGCTCTTTAAAATGCTCTTCTCTTATGTATGCATATGTAATTGTTGTGAATTTTTTGATATTCATTTTTGGCTGGTTGGGTAGATGGCCTAGGTATGGTGTAGGAGAAGACTATGGGGATTCTTCTCGGGAGGCATAAGTTTTGGGGAGGTATAAGTGTGGAGGGAGTTGGGATTTGGGTTCCACCTTGTAAAAGAAATAGCTTGCATTTCTTTACTCGTTATGGGGTGCCATAAGAGGTTGGGGAGGCATAAGGAAATGTGAGGAATAAGGGGTACTTGGGGAGGCATAAGGGCATGTCAGGGATTTGAAATGATATATATTTTAGTGGTTTGCTTCTCAGGTGGTGATACCCATTTCCCCTTTGGGAGGCATAAGTAGCTTCCCCAATAGTTCTTACTCTTTTGGCTTGCATGATGAAGCCTAATTTTTGTTTGTTGTTTTTATGTGGTTGTAAACTACATTATGTTTTGGAGTGTGTGTTGAATGTGAAATATTACTTTTGTGTTGTGGAAGTCTATGTGTGTTGCCATGAGTTGAAAAAAAATTCTAATTGCAATGTGGTTAGGGCTCGGGGGCCAATGAAGAGGGCGGATTCCCCTTGTCATTGGATGTCTTGGTTGGGTGGAGAGCATTTCCTTTCCCCATGTTTTATTATGATCAAATTGAAATAAACAAAATGGAGGATATTCATGTTGTTTTGGAGCAGAGGAAAAAAGACAAGTTTGACAGTCCTTGTTGAGATTATTCTTATTGTAACCATTTCCCACTTTGAAGTGGATGACATTGTATATTATTTTTGTGATGAAGAGTTACTCTGTTTTGGAAATGAAATCCCCTTTTGAATGTGAAAGAGATGTATTCTAAAAGTTGTATTTGATCAATATAAAAGAGAAGTTATAAAATAAATCTTTTCAATTGAATAGATATTGCTTTACCTTATATAATGAAGTTATTATTGTTTGAAATATTCTTTGAAATTTTTTTACAACTCTCTGTTCAAATGTGGAAAATATATTCAGAATTATTGCATCCTCTGTGTTTTGAAAAACACGTTTTTGGAAATTGGAAATAGAAATTTGCATTTCTTGTTTCTACATTTTGATTGAAGGAAATAGAACATTGTAATATTGCATTAGAATGAAATCATATTTTAAAGTTTGGTAAATGTAAATGGATCAATTCAAGTTAGAAGTTGTAGAGATCGATTAGATGATTTTCAACTGGAAAATAATTATCAGAAAAATGTACAAAAAAACCCTCCAGACTAGGAAAGACATTTGAAACATTAATATAAGCTAAGAAAGATCAAAAATGATCCCAAACAAACTATAATACTTAAGAAGTTTTCATAGAACCTTTTTAAAATCGAGCTCAAACAATTTCTCAGTCGTTTGTGCTATTAAATTGGGGAAATTTGAATTGATCTTCAATCAAACAATTTAACCCTTGAAATCTATCCTAAATCCTTCATAATGAAACCCTCCATGTCTATTTGGCATGTTGAAAAATAATTAATGGCGGATTTGAACAAATAATTGATAAGTTAAAAATACCAGTTCACTTTTATTAAGTGATAGAAAGACGTTTTCTCAAAATTTGACCCTTTAAAATTTATCAAAATCAAATTCCTAAGGTTGTTGTACAAAGAGGACATTGAGATATTTCCAAAAAGTCCTCATGTTTCCAAAAACTGAGTTCCCAATCAAAATTTATGGCCTTCTGAATTTTTTACTTCATTTGGCTTCAAAAATAATATAACTGTCTAATTTAATTATTAAAATATTCACTGCCGGACCCACGGGCTAAAAATTTCTTTTTTTTTTGCTTTTTCCAAAAAGGTGCCAAATTTATGGATTTCCCCACCATTCTACCAGCCTGAACCTTTGTTATCTTGTCAAAAAAATAATAATAATTTAAGTTCAAAAAAATAAATTTGGAAAAAGTTGCTAATTTCTTCCGCGGCCCCCAGGCCCGCATAGCCAATCAAGTGTTGCCATGTGGCTTCTTGGGCATCGTCGAAGGTGCGGATCCTTTTAAAATATTAGCTCTTTCAAAAGAAATTTTTTTGGGCAAAATTTCTTAATTTCTTCCACCAGCCCGCCAACCCACAGCCAATGGTTGTCTAACACGTACCATACCTGGGGTAGGCAGAAGCATCAAGAGTTTTAAACCTTTAAATATTTCTTCTTAAATTTAAAATATTCTAAGTCTCCCCGGTGGCCCGCCTTTTTGTAAGTCATTGTGGGTTGACACGTGGCTTCTTATGGCATCGGCGGAGGAGCGGGTTGTTTTAAACCCTTAACACTCTTCTTGCTAAAACTCAAATTTTTCCTAAGTTCTCCGCCATTGCACCTAGTCCACCACAGCCAATGGTTGGCTGACACGTGGAGTCTCTGAGCATCAGCGGAGGAGAGGGTAAACTTGATCCTTTTTTCCATGTTAAGATAAAAGTCAAAAATTCCTCTTGGTCTACGATCACCCACCGTCTCGCCTCGGTTAAAATGTCTTCTTTTTGGACGTGTGTTCCCTTACGGACTCACGGGCACGTGGAGGTAAATTGTGCCTTTATCCCAAAAGGGAAAAAGCGCTAAATTTCTTCCCCTCTCCACCAACCCACGTCTGGGAAAATTTTTCTTCCCCATTCCTCTGGTTTGCTTTTATCCTTCAGGAAAATTTTCTCTCCGAAGTCTGCATGCTCGAGTTGGAAAAAAATTTCCTCCCCAGGCCCGCAGGCCTGCTCTTGGGAAAATTTTCACCCCAAGTTCCGCCGGTCCATAACTTGAGAAATATCAAGAGTTAGGAGGGCTTCTTTATATCACTGGAAAGGTGAGGAAATTTCCTATCAAATAGGAATATTTTCAAGAAGTTTTGATATTTTTATTATTAGAAAAATCTGATTGAATCCTTAATCGAGTTCTGGGAGTGGATAAGTTAGAATTTACTCTTATGATTTTAAATATGTATTCTTTTCCCCACTCTAATTAAACCTTTCTCTTTTCTTAGATCTTGTGGAATAAAATACCTTGGGTATTTAATTTATTTTTCCCTTAACCCTAAAATTTTAATTAGGGAATATTTAGCTAAAATGTCAGTGTAATCAGTGATTAAATTAATCCCTAGGGAGATTTGAGCTAGGTGTGGACTTATTACACTTGTTTCTTTATAATGTGGAATTATTAATTATTATAGTGGGAAAATTTATCAGTTGAATTTAATTTTCCTTGAGACTTTGGTCGTTAACACTTTAAAAAAATAAAAAAAAATTCCATAATTTTCTAACTAAACCTAGGTTATTCATGGGCCTCAAGTGGGAGATTTTAGCTGGAGTTACATCTCTAATCCTTTCTATAATGTATCACAACCAATGAGGTTGAGTGCAATTCTTGAGGTAAGTTAGATAGACAAGATACAAGTATGCAGCATGTTCCCACAGCCAGTGGCTACCCTCCACTTATTTTGCACCTATGCATGGTGCCCTGCCCCTCATGGTCTCCATGGCCCATGCCTCATGCGACACGTCAGTTTCATGATGTAATGCCAAAAACCATTTATCGAGGCAATATCCCCTAATGCCCACCTGATTTACGTGCATTTTGATGTGGATGCCAAGTGAGATCATTTTGAATTATTAAACTTAGTGCCCACCCACCTCTGCACCAATGAATGATTCTCTGGTAGCACTGAATTATTTACAATCGCAAAAACGATGCCCAATACCTTTGAATCATTTCTAAATCATGAGAATTTTTCACCTGATAATCGAAAGCTTGATCCAAACCTATGAAGGCATCGCCATTAACGCGTAAGGGGGAGTCACTTTAATCCATTCATCCTTCTTTTTTTCTTTTGTTTGTTGTATCACTCTATTATATAGGAAGGAGGAGAAGGATCCGGATTCCATTCCATTCACCTTTTCCTTTTCTATAAGCACTCATACCCACTTATTTTTTCATGTTTTCTATATGGGAATCACCTTTTCAAGTTTTAAATCTTTCATTACTATTATATCATTGGATATGGATGCTTCTATACATAAAATCACATGTTTCGTTGTTTTATTTAATATTTTTTTGTTTTCACAATGTAATTTCACAATGCAGTAGAAATAGATACATTATTTAGTTGATTTTGGGTTTGATATGATACTGTTTGACAAAATTCCTTGTACAAAACCACAATAGACTGAGCATAAACAAACAAAATCAATAGCAAGTTTCTCCAAACATAACCCCACGTTATCATCTCCCTTCTTAAAATAAAATGCTCTAGGGCCATCATTGGTTCTTGCACCAAAATCAAACCCCTGCAGTAGGACATGTTTTAACTATGGACTCCAGATTACCAAGTACAGCTAGGGAAAGATTGACCTCAATGTTGGAGAAGTCAAGATATACATGGTGGTAGCTTATTTTTCCTAATAACTTCTTAGATGAATTGTTGAATATGTCGGTAGCCTTCTGGAATTTGTTTTTCCCAATAATGCGGGTTCTTGTCAAATTCATCATGGTATCTAGCATATAAAGTAGGATATAAGATATAAGACTATCAAACAATGAATATAATCAACGAATCCTTACTTAATTCTTTCCAGTGAGTAAATCCTTACCCTAGGCCACGCCCATAGCACATTTCATTTTTCCATTACAAGTACTGTGGTTGAAGTCACAAGGCAATCTCGTGTCTATGCAAAATGGGAAGCACCTAAAACATTGGGACTCACATCACCACAATTTGATTCATAAAATGCAGCCACAAATTATGGTTTTTCTCCTTTCCCCATAGATCCTCGACTCTATTTGAAACACTAACCTTGAATTCCCACATGTGCTCTTATATGATGCTGCAATTTTTTGTGAAGACTATCCTCTACAAGAATGTGATTTGGTTATTTATAGAACCTTCCTAATCATTTATTTCAATCAACCACAATGAGACTTATTATGTTAGTCAAGCATTCATGACACTTCCTATCACCCTATCTTTGTGAACATAAAAATAGGAAAGTGAGGACCAATGCCTCTTATGTGGAGCAAAATAATTCTTTAGCAACTATAATATCTTCATTTGTTTCCCTTGAATGTGAGTATTGTACTTTACATAGAGTTGTATACCATTTTGTGTTCCTATCATGTATTTGTTGCTAAATTTCTATCATTTTTATGTATATCTTACATGAATCTTGGATCTACTTATACAACTCTAAAAATCTCTGAGATTGAATATGTGGGAGATTTATTTGATGTGTGCAATGATCAATATTGACTGTCAGTCAAAAAATTTCTATATGGAGATATATTGCTTGAAACTATAGCCAATATGGGAATTGATTTTGAAAAATATTGAAAAACACGCTATGTTTTTCAACAAAGAAATTTTAAACTAATGTCTTATTATAATTGAAAACCTACTTTTAAATATTATGAGATGTGATTCGTTTCATTGCCAACACACTTGGTGTCATTCAATTTACTTCATTCATGAATGCATCATTGGGACATGGATCTCAAGAATTAAACTTATGTTTAAGTCTTTTATAGAAAAAGTACCAACAACATGTATGCGGAGAAAAGAAGGAAAATTTTAAATACAAAAAATCTTCAATTTTAGAATTCTTTGTATGTGTGTACAAAATGTAAATTGTGATTTATACGATAAATGGTGAGACTTTTTCTTATTCATAAAATTATATATATATATATATATATATATATATATATATATATATATATATATATGAGATAGAAGGGTGTTTCAAAGTATGTGATATATGTAACATAATGAGGTGGTAATAGCCACTCCTATATGTAAAAATTTGTTACATATTTTCCGTAAATGAACAAGAGATGGATGTAATACAATGCTCACTCCTCTATCTTCACCTTAGGAAATGCCAATGAGTTCATCAAAGGCATCGATGCTAGACATGGCTGGTGGTGCAGGATCATTGTATCTTATAATTACTTCTATGATTCTAATAATCCACATTTAATCAAAAATAATCCTTCTTTGGTTTGTTTGCATTGTATGCGATAATATATTACGATCCTTGTGCCAAAAAGAGTAAAGCCGTGTTGGAGATGACCCACTCATGAAAATAATAGTTCGTTGGTTATGGGATATTTTTATTTTTTTCTCTACTACTTATTTTTGATATATCTCCTCAATGCATCTTAGAATTACTTTTTTGACCCTACAACCCTTCCATACCTTACTACACAAGACAAACAAACATTTTCCATGCATTTTGAAATCATTTCAATAACTTTAGAAACTAGATATGTCTCCTAAATGCATCTTGTAACTGCTTCATTGACTATACTTTTAACTAAATCCTTTTAAGATAAGATATGGAATTAACATTAAATTTAGAATTAGGATTGTTATCTTTACATTTTAATTTTTAGTTTTATTTTCCTAGAAATTTGGATGTAGGTGTATTAGGACCAGAAAATGCTTGTTTAATATAAGGATCCTAACCTCTCAATACTTTAAAGTGTGACATAGCTCATTAAAACATCCAAAATTTTCAAAAATAATTGATTCTTGTAAAGGATACACAAGGATTTGAGAAAATAAATCATTAATCTTATTGAGTAGATAGTTTATCTTAGTAAGAATATTTGTATGGTACAAAACGTAGTCACTAATTTGTTCATTAAAGCCTT
Source organism: Taxus chinensis (assembly GCA_019776745.2). Classification (NCBI taxonomy): domain Eukaryota; kingdom Viridiplantae; phylum Streptophyta; class Pinopsida; order Cupressales; family Taxaceae; genus Taxus; species Taxus chinensis. The sequence goes on from JAHRHJ020001140.1 coordinate 9,929, forward strand.
GGTGTATCTTAGTTATTTGAGCATACGAAATATTTTCACCAATGTTATGAAACATTATGCTAGGAATATATCATCTAATTGATTAAAATCCTCGATGGAATTCATGGGTAGATCATAGAACCAGTCTAATTAATAACTTTTGAGGATTTAATAAAAATATTGGTAAGTAATTGATAATTGTAAGTATAGTATAAGCGAGTGACATGAAAGGATAAAAGTTGAACTACTTGGGATCACATTTTACCTCGTAAATAAGAAGCTTAAGAGAGATAAATCCTAGTGAAAAAGGATAAAAATCCATTTTAGGTGCAAGTGGATTGCTAAGTAATTGAGTAGAATCCATTAAATTAGAAGGCTTAAACATACGTACATGTAATTTTAAAACTTTATCTTGTAAATGTTTACAAAGATGCGTAAGGGTGTGTGTAGTAGAAGTGAATTAGGAATTTCCATGGGTATGCACAAAAGATCTAGGAATATGAAGCAAGAACATCCATGATGCCAATATAATCTTGCATCAAACACATAATAATAATAATAATGTTTATTTTCATTTTCTCCATTGAGTTAAATTCTTCTTCTTGACTAGATAATTATTCCTCATCTTAATATTATTGACTGTTAGGTACCTCTTATTTGAAGGTTTGTTCTGCTTACTATTTTTTCTGGGAACTTATATTTTTTTATTTTGTTGTTAATCAGGTGTGGCTACTTCTAATGTTATTTAATTGGGAATAAATTTCTATAAAAATTTCAAGAGTTATGTTATTCTCGAGGTAGTGTGAAACACATTGGGAGAAGAGTGTTAATATAAATATTAAAAAAAAAAACTCTATTTGAGAAAATTAGGTGCAGATTCGCCACATAGTAATTTGCAACCCCTTTGCGGCTATGGCACATTTTTAATGCCCTTTGAGGAATGATAATTAATAAATAATGTTATTTTGTATAGATTTGTGTTGTATTAACTTTTGGGTTTCATGGGGGGATCTTGTTATCTCAAGACCCTCTAGCTTGACTACATTAATTTTTTATCATAGCTCATTAAAAATATCTTAATGAGAGTGTGTGAAAGAAGGTTTATAGAGAAAAGTCAAAGAAGATATTTCATAAGTGTAAGTTTAGAGAGAAAGTGTAGAGTTTCTTCCATAGGTCTTTCTGTTTATATGGGTAGAAGAATTAATAATCATTTAAGGTTAAGAGTACCTAGGTAGATAATATTTTAAAAGACTCAAGAGTGTGATTAGATGTGAAGGAGATGTTGGAATCTTAAGTGATTGGTGAATTGCATTTTAGTTAATTAATACCAATTTGATCCTTAATAAATTATGAAGGGGTAGACACTCCAAGTATCAAGAGAAACTTATCAATCACAGTGTATGATGTTAGACCTTCTAGCACATGATGTATTTATATGTATTGTTTGTTATAGTTAATATTATACTACTTTTCACATATGTTAATAAACATAAAAATTCTTAGTAGAAAATTTATTGAAATTTAAATTTCATTATTTTTAGGGGATTGTAGAAAAATAAAGAATCAACTAAATTAGGATTTACTCAAGAATATGTATCGAAGTAGCTTGAAAAATAACAATAAAAGCATAAAAAAACACTTTGGCAATCAACAACCACTAGAAAAATCAGAAACATATAGGAAATGTCTGAAGCAATTGAAAACACAGTAATGTAAATACTCATATGCATGACGAGTACATGGAAATTCACAAGAGAGATTTTATCGATATTCTGCACATGAAAACGAATGAAATATTTTCTCAGCATTGTGTTTGATACAATAAATCCACATTTTATTAGAATGACGTTTTTTTTGTGGAGAAAAGATACAAAAATTATTACCTTGTATATGTCAAACTAGTATGTTCACTTTACCAGGTACATAACACATAATCCGAGAGATTATTGGATTGTGCAGAAAAACTACTCTCAAATGAGGTAACCATGCATCTGAATCCAAAGTTGGGCCATATAGATTAATTTCCTCCTACATTACTCCATATTGCTCTTCAAGACATCTATAGGCAGCTTCAATACCAGCACAAGTATTGTGCTCACTTGGCTTGTTATAGAGAACAAATAAATATCAAATTATACCAAAATGAGAATATTAACATTTCAATAATAACATGAACTTTAAAACCTTCATATATCATCCAAAAAAATAAATAAATAAAGTACAACAGAAAAATAGTTCTATGTGCCACTAACATAATTGGCAAAGAAACCAATACAAATAACTACGGAGGAAAACACCAAGCCCGAAACCAATACAAATAAACTATGGAGGGAAAACATAAAGCCCAATACTAAAATCATGTGTCATAGAACTAGGTCGTAGGAGCCATGTTGGGGGAGCTTGGGAGGAAGTAAGATACTTCCTCTAGAATTAGCCCTTATATCTTAGGCTGGTGTAAACTCTTGTAGTAGGGAAAAAAACTCATAATATCCATTTTTCCCCTGTATCCTAGGGGGCAATTGGCAAGCATTCAAACGATAAGAAATATTCATTTCTATAAAATTAAACTTATTTTCTTTCCCTAAAAAAAGGAAAATTTATCGCAGTCCCCATAATAATTATCATAACAAGATGGGTGGGAGTGGTGTATGTATTAAGTATGCACTAATAAAATATCACATAACTATTAGCCAAATGATATACATAATCCTAGGAGAGTTAGCCAATGATGAAATACAATATCCCTACCCTGTACACATATTTTATAACATGGCCTTATAATTTTGGAGGAAAATAAGGTCAACTCATTGGCAAGATAGGAAAATCGAGATATTTATTGGAATAAAGACGGATTATTAAAAGGTCATACTTATTCTTAAAACTGTTATTTTATCCAAGATGCAAATTGCCTGGATGTTTTATTCCTGTCTGATCTGTGACCACTTATTACATTCCAAAGTGAAGAATTGACATAACTTATATAGTGCAGCCACTTTCTAAATAATACACTTCCTTGCAAGATGTTTCTCTTCAATGATACATAAATCATGGTAAAGGCACTACCTCAACCTGTATTATGCAATTCCCTTTTCTTAATGCCGATCTATGTCGGCCACAAACACATCCTTCTGATTGTGTTTTAAAGCAATGTGTTATAATGTCTCATTTTTACAATCATTACAATTGCAGTTTAGATATTACTAGGAACCACTCTACATAAATTCATCTTCTAGTTCAACGTTGCTTATAATCATTGTTTTCATTTATTTTATATTTTGTTCCCTCAAAGCTTCTCAACCCATCCATTCATTATTAATGATTATGTACTCTATAAATACAATAGCATGACCAGGGACTAAGCAAGGTTAATCTATCAGCATATAAGTTAGCCCATTGATTAAGCAATGTTACACGTGCACTTTGGGAAGACATTATACTAAACTGGAAAGCACCATGGTTGAAATAGTCATTATTGGATATCCTTGTTGGGGTATCTTTAGATATTTCAGATTGAAGAGTAGCATTCCTTGAATTGAGCAATCGTTTAACAGAAGAAGTGCTTCGAACCACCTTTATCTGGACTTGTGCATAATGTTTTGTATATAACAGATAGTTTTTTTTAATCATTGGTTTATTGATCTCAGTTAAGCAAATCAAGTCTATATCTTGACATCAGAACACGAGTTAGACACTAGGACAGCGGGGAGGTAATTGAAGATAGAGATAACAAAGCCAATATTAAGCATCATAAGACTTGATAATCTTGTGTGGTAAAAGAATAAACTGAGAAAAAGGGGCATAGTTATACAACCTAAGTGTGAACAATAATAAAAAAAATCTAAGTAGCATAACACATAATGCTGCCCCAGATTCATTCACTAATAACATTTGGGATCACAAAAGGAGAAATGTAAAATGTTTGGATATGCATATTAGATTGAAGGAAAATAATAACACTCTTATTCTAAACATAAGTGAGATTTTCAAGTATTGAATGTACTAATGATGGCCTATTGAATAAAATCTTAAGACAAAAAAATGGTATAACATGGTGCTACAAAAAAGTAGCCAGAACCTTGCACATGATAGAAATCATCAACAAATGTTAACAAACACTGAAATGAATTCCAGCACTTACAACAATATTGGTGTCTATGGTGTCTATAGATTTCTATTTCATCTATGGTGTCTAAGTTTATTCCTTATAAGGACTTTATATTGCTATATTTTTTTTTAAAAAGTAAATCCATTTTAGGAATAGAAATTATAGGGCTCAAACATGTACAAAAATAGGGCACACAATAGGGTTAGGAAGCATTTAAATCATTTCTAATTGGTAGGTTTTATCCACAATTGTTTATTAGTTTTATGTGGAGCCAAACAGTTAACTCCACTCATTCTACGTACAAGAAACCAAGAAAGATGTGTTTTCCACAATGTACTACTGAAGTTTTCCCAATTTTGATTGCAGATCAAACATACTTCAATAAAATCCTGTGAGTGTCAAAATTGTCATGGTTCGAGATGCTTTATATTTACCAAGAGAAAATTGAAAGAAGTAAAATCAATATCTCCAATTTAGCAGTAATTTTTAATGGGGGGAGATTTTGCGAGAGTGGCTTACTAAAGAAAGCATGGCGGTGATTACAAGTACATGGTTTCCTATATCTTAATTTTTTACAAATTCCTATACATTCAAAGATCTTGTTACTAATTTTTAATGCAACATGGCTAAGACCAAAAAATTATTTACCTCAAGAGGAATTGTTAATGCGTGTTTTCTTTGACATGGGATCACTGTTACAAGGTGTCGATAAATTTAAGTGATAACTTCAGCCTTAGTTGACATGTGCTAAACACTTAGATAAAATGAAGCATTAATTTGACCTTGGGTAGCAAGCGAAATCACTAGCGTGCATAAAACAATCTCTGAAGAGACATCCAAATGACACTGATTTGTATTGGTTGCATGCAACACATGAATTCTAAAAGAATTAGGATCAAGAGTACGATTATTTGCAACAATGTAAATAAACACGTATCCATTTATGCATGATGCCTTTGACCTTCCATAATATACAAATAGCTTGCTTCTCTAACATCAAGTGAAAGAAAACAATCTCTAAGAAATGTAGATTTTAAAGATGCTAAAAGAATACTTGTCTTATGGAAACACATACAAAGTGAAACTAAGTTTTGATCATTATGGTTAAATTATGTAGAAATTTCAGAAAATATACTTCATCTTGAAGTACCAAACATATTTTTCTATATTGGAGTTGCAGCGATGAAAATGAAGATGATGACTTGAAAAGATAATTGTGAGGTAGTCTGACATAGTCGACAAAAAAGGAAGAGAGCAAAATATAATAAAAAGATAAGCAAAAAAATCATTGGCTATTATGATTTTGTGTGTAAAACTCAAAATCATTAGTAGCATCCCGCTGAATTATTGATGTTAATCTAATTGTTAGATAATCCACGGAAGGTTTAAGTACAAATAAAAAATAGAGGGAAGAAAACAATATGGGAGGAATTAATAGTTTATATTGAAATTTGAAATCGTTACTTCGATTAAAATAATGTAATAAATAAAAGGTGAGAGTAAGATTCTTGGTAATACTCACCCTCTTTGTCCAATATTTGCAACGGATTACTCCTGTTGACCAAGCACAACAAATCCATAAACATACCATACACAACAACAAAAAAAGTCTTGTAAACACTAGTAAGTTAACCACAATAAAAAAATCTAGAAAATGTATAAAACAAATATCAAAATAAATATTTGAATATTAGCTTACCCAAAGCTATGCAAGATTGAAAGAAAGCCAAATGGGAAAGTAATTTTGAACATCACAATTATGTCATCAAAAGCTAAATTTTAGAATGAAAATAACTTAGACCCAGATATTCATGACAACATAATACCATCTATTGCAAGTCCTTTTCCCTACAAAGCTGCATACAAAAATGAGAAAACTTCTAGCATCTCTATTCTTAAATTTTATACTTGTTTATTTGATAATTTTATTTCAATTTCTTATTATCTCTCTATTTATCCATGAATAAGAGCATCTTTGATTGTATTACATAGACATGTAAGCATGTCCATAAGTTGGAATAAAAATTAAAATTATTGTGATCCCAAAATATGAAAATCCAAGTTTGTATGAGATAGAAAATATCCCAAAATTCATAAAATTTCCCAAAAAAAAATCTAAAACTCTAGTTTACAACTTTTTTTATTGTAAGCTAGAGGAGGATGATGTTTGTGGTTAGTATTTGTGAAAAAATATTTATGCTCCTAAAATAGGTTTTGTTTTAGCTTTTAAGATTTTAAGCTAAAAAGCTCAAATGCTAACTTAGGACACCCAAGTTTACCACTAAGTGTGGAGAAATTCTTGAGCAGGGGACATAGAGATCATTTTTTTATCACATCCCAGCTGACACACATCTCATAGGCATGAAATTGATAAAGCATTTTTTTTAATTTATCTTATCAATATTGTTCCTTGGATTTCAACCTTGTGACCAAGCTCAAGGAACCTTGTCAATTCACTACACCACTCCATATGCAGAGTAGCTAGGTGACCCACAGATTACACCTGATTGTAGGACCAATCAACTCAGCCCTAACAATACTATTAGAAATTTTTATAGCATGGGAACTCAAAAAAATAAATTAAATGGAAACCCTGAGTAAAAAAATTTCAACAAACAATATCATCTATGGATACAAATCAAATGCTTGAAAGTATTAAAAAATGCTTCATGAAATTTTTCCATCATCCTTAGAGCTTGTACCAAAGTTGGTGCTTTGAAAAATTGGCTTGGACATTGATCAAAGCATAATAAGAAGAGTAGTTTTTGAATTCGTTATAGTTACAGGTGCCCTGGTGGACATCTATGCAAAATGTGAAACTTTATACAAGGTATGTAAACTGTTTGATAAAATGCCTAAATAAAGTTTGATTACATGAACTGTCAATGAATGACAAATATTCACAAAATGGGTATGTTCAAGAGGCCTTAGAATGGTTTAAAAAAAAGGCAATTCGTACGGGTGCAAAGGCATAGTGTACATATTGTCCTAGAACAATTCCACCCTCATATTTCCAGAGTCTAGTGTTCCGATCTAATAACCAAGTGTCAATGAATTCAGTATGAACATAATTTGTTGATTCGTACGGCTACAAATGATGCTTTGGTCGTCCCTATGTACCATTTTATTATCGATCATTGTCCTACAGGGAAGTTCATTTATTATAACCAGTGTATGAACCTCAAACTGAAACAAATGGCGTTGCAAAAAAATTGGAATACAGAAAACAACGTACAGGAGATAAACACATTCTACCACCAATTAATTCATGGTCACCCAACAACAAAGGGGGGTTGTGTAATCAACAGAAGAGACATAGGACATAAACATTCCAAAGTTCAAGAAATTAAGATGCAGAGTGGGTGATTAGATGTTCTAAAAATACCTGCAGATCCAAACAAAAGCTATGATGGTGAGAATAGCTCCCAGTTCCACATTCCTTCAAGTCATCCACTCCCATGTTCCAAAGGGCATACATAACCTTTCCAAAGAACTTATTTTAGCCTTGGGAATGCTCAACTAAATCAGTTTTGTAGATTATTTGTTGCACTTGGTTGAAGACATGGTACGGCATGTTGGTGGTGATCACTTCCATTTGTAGAAACCCCAAAACCATTTCAAATTGTTTGACCAAAATTAGTTTAACTATGAGAAACATAGGGGCATTTCAATAATGAAGGTGCACTAACCTTCCAACTGTACCTGAAGCGATCTGTTTTGGAATGTGGTAGATATACTCAATAATTGTTATTAACTAGGCCATGTTGTGAACTCGAAGACACATTTTTCTGCTGTCTCTACAAAATTTTTTCTATCAACATGAAAATATATTCAAGGTAAATAGTACCAATAATGGTTTTTACAAGGACATGTTCTTTTCAAAATCATCCTCCACATGTCATGCAAATCTTAGATTAAAGACATGGACAACATAGCACATAAATCATACTAAACCGATCTCTCATTTTAGTAGGCCGCACTCACTAAAACCAAATTCTCCTTACCCTACATGTAATCCAACAGAAGAAAGCACAATACAACTACTACAAGAAAAAACCCCAAAAAACTTACTCAATACAATAGAATTAGTATCGAATACACCCAAATAGAGACAATAATGGTGTTTTCATTGCCACCATTTTCCCACAACCTGGACTCCGTACACCAAGTTTGTTCTGTGGCCATATAAGAAAATATGTCATTTTTTATTCTAGAACAAAACTTTATTCACACAGCAAATAACATTATTTCATTCCACCTATTTATGGTGTCATCAATTCTTATTTAATTTTCTGGTAAGGCGTTCACTGTGAATAATAATAGTTTCCGCCGGATTCCCTCCGAGGGTGTGCCGCAACCGCACCGTCCGCCGGCACTTTCTGTTTTAACCGTTTTTTTTGGATGGCCCTTGTTCCTTTGAGGTTGGGGGGCGCCCTCGGGCCCAGTTCCTCCGCCTTCTCTACTTCCCGCCCCTCTACCGCCGTCCCGCCGCGGCGCTTGCTTTTGTGTCCATTGAGGGTCTTGCGTGGGATTGCTGCTTCTGCGCTTCAGTCCCGTGGCAGCCCGCAGGGTGTTTCGCCCCTTCCAAGTCCTTTAGCCCGCGTTCTACATACGCTGCCTCGGCCGCGGGCGCAGGTGTTGGAAAATGCAGAGTAAGGTGGACCGGATCCTCAAAACACAATCACCAACAAATTCAACGAATCAATTCCCACTATTGTTCAATTGTGAAATTTTTTTGGCCACATGGTTTGAGGTAGTGTGGTGTGGGAAGCCCTTGCTTCGTTGTACGAATTCGATTCCTTGGCTTACAATGTTAATCTAATGAGTTAAGTCCCTTGAATTTATGATTTTTACTTTGTGGTTTGTTTCTCCCCTAGATCAATAGAGGGAGATGCCGTTCTGTGGGTGCAAGCTGCTGTTGGAGTGACATTTTTTTACCATTTTTTGTTTATTTCGCTTCCGTTTTCGAACCTTATTCTACTGGTGGTATGACCCTGTGGTGATCTGTCAGGCTGATGGCTCCTTTTGGAGCTGGAGGGTTCCTTTCCGTGGTCAGTTTATGTAGTCGCAGTAGTGAGCTGTGCTTGGTTGGATAAGTTAGGCAGTTTTCGCGTAAGTGCGACTGTTAGTGATTTATAGTGTTGATTGTTTGAGGAGGGGGGGGAGAGAATATGCCTGTTCTTGAGGTGGGGGAGGTCTTTCCCCGCCTCCTCTGCCCGTCTCCTCCCCGCGCAGGGTAGTTACCGATGCCAAGGTAATTCTTAGTTCGCCGCGCCTTCTCCTGGGTGCCCACTGTGGTCCACTTCTTCGCGCCTGCTGTCTGCGGTGGTCCTTGGTGTATATCGATTTTTATGAGGGGGTTGATAGCCCGCCCGCATTCCCCGCTGTCCCGATTGGTGGCACGACTATGTGTTGCAGTCGATTCGTGCTTCGTCCCGACGGCGGAGCCGTGGGGATAGCCGACAGTGATCAGTCACGGCCGCTTTCCTGCCCCATGTGTGCCGCTCTGCGCCCTTTCCACCGCCGGCCGATCCGTCGGGCCTAGAAGGTTTGCTACCACAACCAAATCCAGACACACAACATCCACCAAACCACGCTTCCACCGGTCCACCCCCAACCACAGCCCAACCGATTCGGCTACCCCACTTATATTGCACCCCGGCAGCTTCCCTCTGCCCAGATTTCCAGCACTGGTTGCGCTGATGATGAAGTGCTACACTCCCCCTGTCGCCGAAGTGCACTTCGCTCCACCCGCTGCGGTGGGGGGTAGATGCCGGTGGTGAGTCCGGTCTTCCCCGTCGATCCTCCTCAAGGACAGTGACCATATGGCGTTCCCGGATTGGCGTCGGAGCGGCGGGGGGCTGACCGGTTGTGGTGCGGGAGTTGTGGAGACTCCTTCTTGTTTCGGCTCTACCTCAGCGCCGAGGGGTGGGCTTGCGCCGTCGGCCTCGTTACTTTCGGCGTTGTCGCCTCGACGCGGGCGGCTCTGGGCTGTCCGGGGGCGTCCCCCGCGGGCCGTGCGCTTAATCTCCTGGGGTCCCGCGGCTCGCGTCCCATGCGGCCTTCTATTGCTCTGGTGAGAGGTTGTGGTATATGGGTAGCCTCGTCGCTTTGGTTCCTGCCCCCGGTGGCTTCTCTCTTGCCCCCCTTTCCTGCCAGTGTCGATCGCCCCAATCGGCTCTTCTAGGGCTCGAGGGTGAAGGTATTTTTTTCACGTTTGGAGCCTTTATTTGCTTTGGAGGGAGGCGTGCTGGGTCAGTGAGTCAATTGCCATTAGGGCTGGGGGGCGTAATGAATGGGAGATTGATGGCGTTAAATGTTTGTCTTGTTGTGCGAGTTTGTGTACGTTTGGGCTTCACCCTTGGTGCTTGTTCTCTACCCTGTGGTTCTACTCGTTGCCTTGAAGAGAGGAGGTCCTTGTTTGGTGGGTGGTTGTGTCTGTGTGTTTGGGGTGCGGTAGTGTTTTTGTCGGGTCTGTGTATCTCGCAAATAGGTTGTGGGCGTGCATCCTGGTTTTCGACGCCTGGGTGTCGCGGTTTGGGTGGATGGGTGTTTGGTCGCCTTTGGTACCTAATTTTACCTTTCTCCGCTTGGTTTTCTATTGGAGCAATGGCGGGGGGGTAAGGACGCTCTTCAGGTGGCGTTTCGGAGGCTCTTTCGGTATTCGTCTCGCTTGTGTCCTGGTGAGTGACCCCGATCCCACTAGCACTGATGGGATCCATTGGAGCCTTCCCCCCTTGGTCAGGCACCGTCCACGTAATCTTCCTATTTGCTGGTATTCTGTGGAAGGCGGAAGAGTGGCGGGTGCGTTGGCGGCGCCGGCAGTAGAGGGAGGTGTGTCTGCGTCGTCTCACCTGGCTTTAGCACCCCCCCACCGGTCTTCGTTCCTGCCCCGATCGCCCCCCCGGGGCCCGTCCCACTGACGGCACCACGCTGCCAGTGCCGGCCGTAGGTGAAATTGTAGACGTCTTGCCAGCTGTACGGCTGGATAGGTGGGCTCTTCATACGGGCAATTGCTCCGCGGCCGGGAGGTTGGTGAGCGTGGAGCGCCTTCCCACCCCCGGAAGGATCGGAGGGACCCATCCCTTCCGCCCCGCGGTACCGATAATGCCACCGGTGCCACCCCCCCGTCCCAGCCGCCCCGCTGACGCTCCTGGTCCGCCGTGGACCCGTACCCCACCTCTGCGCCGGCCCCGACTTTAAATGACGACCCAGCGAGGGCATCGTAAGCAGCCCCACGGTCCTGCGCGAGGGTGTGGGTTCCTTTAGGCTCTCGTCCCCGGCGGTAACCGCCAGAGCGCTGGGGATAGCGCATTTCGAGCTTGAACCTGCCCCACAACCGTCGCGTGCGTCCGGTTTGGGTGCCGCAAGAGTTCGTCCCGAGGGGAGAAGGGAAAAAGGGAGAGGGGTAAATTCTGACACAAAAGTCACTCAACCGGTCTGGCCGACAAACCCCACCAACCTCATTAGGGGGTTCCGGACTAGGACTACGTGCCGCCCCCACGCCCACGATCCCACCATATACAGGCCACAACAACAAAACCACTACAAAAACTAACCAATCACTAAGTCCCCTAATACTTTATTTTAACTAGGTGGGAGGAAATCAAGTCACATACTTGTTTAATGGATATGAAGTATTTTTTGATAACACTTGACTCACATGTGTTACATTTCGTCTCCAACCCCCATCATTTGACCTAACCCTTCCTTTCCACGACCCTACAGTATAAACATCAACCTTAATTCAGTACACATAAAAAAAGTTAATCACAAAACCTAAACATCCTTTCTCACATATATGTTAGTTTTTCCAACCTCGTTCTGGCACGATTGGAACTCGATCCTACGTTCACTTCCCTTTCCTTGTTTCCTCTATGCTTTCCTTGATTCTGCTCTATTCTAGGCACCCTCTCTCTTCTTCTCTAACCTATGGTTTATCCTTCCCCCCTCCATCTCACGTCTGCTATCGAGCTATACTCAACATTCTCTGGCCGTGTCTCTCTCCTCAGTTGATGCTTTTTCCCTTTGTCAGAAGCCCTTGGGCTCAACCCAACTAAGAAATTCATTTCACTGTAATAAACCTACCAAAACATGGCCCTAGCACTCAACCTAGGCTGGTATACGTGAGGACCATGAAAATCAAAGCATCCACGAAAAACAACCTATTTGCTTCCCGAATAGACAAGTAAAAAAGATAATTAATTATTGTAAAGTAGAAAAGGGCATAAAATTGAGACAAACAAAAGTTGTCTCAAAATGGCCCCCGTGTAGTAGTGTCGTCTTCTTCGTGATTCTTCATCACACTTGTCATAGGTGGATTGTTCTTCACTAATTTTATATTACTTAGAACTGGCCTCAGTCAGTCTGTTTATTTGCTCACATTATCAGTCGGACCTCATTGAACCTTTTCACAAATGGTTAGTTCTCTACATCCAATTTAATCCATAGTATGTGTTGGTTCTATCATTATTCATACTTCTTCCATATTGGCTTTAAACTTGTATTTACTTAGCATTCAAATAACAACCAAGTCAACATAAAATTTCTTGATTGAATTCAGTTATCTTCTTTGGCATTTCATCATGGTGATTGTTACTGACACTGTAGAAATTGTTTTTCACAAGTGAAAGTTTTTAAGTACCAAATAAATCTTCAATAACACATTTAGATGTAGACTCAAATCTTGGAAGACTTGGAGTTGATAGAAGGTTTTTACATTTGATTTCTACATATTCATACATCAATTATGTTGACTTAGTAAGATTTGTCTAATAGTGATCTCAATGATAATCCTCTTCCGATTCACATGAACATCTCACTCTGCTTCGATAATTCTTACCATGGTGATCTCCTTCGGTACAATCTATAGCACATTCAAGCCCTCATTTTTTTTAATCAAGTCTCCTTCTCCAGGATTTTGGTGGTTCTCCCTTTAGTACCTTCTCTATTAATTTCAGGGTTATAAAATACCTGGTACGATTATGAATTATATATGAGAGACATCTATGGATGACAGGCCAACCAGACCTACCTCTCATTGTCAACGTGGGTAATGTAATTCTACTTTGTTGACCTCGGTCCTTTTTAAAAATGTAATTGCGTATAGAATGGCATGCTAGTCTATTGAATAGACATACAAGAACTGTAGGTATGTTTTAAAAGTTTTGTTCACCTCCTCTGCTAGACCAATATTTGGTATCAGCATGAGTATTTTTGGGTGCAATATGGAGTTTTTAAGCTATGATCGGGCAGTTGTTTTTTTGTCCCGTAACTGAAGTTGTATGTATTTGTAACTTTGTGAAGATATGTTGGAGGATTTAGAACAAGTATGTTCATGAATTGTATTTCATCTAGCTTTGATCAAATCTTTGTATAGTAGGGAGGTGAACAACATAACCACTCCACATTTTCCTATTTGTATTGAATAAATAGCATTCTTATATAGGCAATTACATATCCTTTAAATAGGAGGCCTAACAACTCTCGAATAACCTCACTTCATATAATGAGTTTGTTTTTAACACTCATATCATACACTTCTCACAAAATCTAGTGTTGTATTATAACAACCACTATTAACTACACTACATATAAAAGTAGAGCATTTATCAAAAACAATTCTAACAATAAGCTCATTCCTAATCCGCTTTCTCATTTTTTGCTCTACTCCTTAGGCCTTCATTATTATTTGGTCTAAATTTTGGCATCATTTTAGAACAATTGCAAATCATATAACACTTACTCTAATCTCAGGGATTTGAGCCTACAAGGATTTATACCTTGCACAAGACAACTCATTTCATTTCTCTTAAACACTCAGGAAATAAATTCATATTAAAAGTGAGACATCTAATACAATTTTGTGCATTTAAAAGGCCTTCGAGGGGACTATTTCAATCGTTGGGTAAATATGCATTAATGTTTCTTTCAATAATAACCTTAAGAAAGTTCCTAGAATCTACTAACTTCAAAAAATTTCCAGGGGGAAGAATATTATCAATGCGGAAAACAATGTTCTTCATGTTCATATTCTAATAAGTTAACAACATGTACACTAGATGATGGAGGCAAAAGAGGTTGGAGGTCAATCACTAACGTCTCATCAGTCACCAATGATGGGGCCGCATGAAGCTATGGTGGCATTTTGCGGTGTGAGTTTTCATTCTATATTTGATTTCCAGTGTGCTTATTTTTTAGAGTTCCATTTTTTGTTGTGTGAAGTATGATTTTAGAGTTCATGTGTTTGTAAGTTTAAAGTTCACAAACAGGGGGGGACATTATCTCAATGTTGCATTTTCATTTTTCCATCTTGTAAGTTTGTATGCAGTGAGGAGTGTTTCCTACATAATTCCCTAAAGTAAAATCATAGTGGACAGAAAAAAGCACAAGGAAAAGAAGCATCACAATATTTTGGTTGTTGGTTGTCCTATAAAACCATCCTTTGTTGAGGTTGTTGGTTATCCTGTAAAACCATCCTTATCAAGGTTGTTGGTTGTCTTGTAAAACCATCCTTGTTGAGGTTGTTGGTTGTCCTGAAAAACCATCCAGATCAAGAGCATGCACGGGCAAAAAGCTGTGAAGGAAGTGTGATTGTTTTTCTCCCATGTTCACACTAAGGGGGGAATGTTAGGATTACTTTTGATAATGCTCACATTTAATGTTTATTTGGGTTAATAGTTTGTTATTATAAAACTACTAGATTTACGTGAGAAAGTGTATGATATGAGTTGTTAAAAAAACTCGTTATATTAAATGAGGTGTTATTCAAGCTTTGTTAGGCCTCCTAATTTAAATGAGATGTAATTTCCAATATAATGGCATGTTAGTCTATTGAATACAACATATGAAGAATTTCTGGTGTGTTTATTCTGCTCACATCCTCTACTATACCAAGACTTATACTTGCAATCATTATAAATTAATTAGGCATTCTCATGTTGTTTAAAAATTTGAATACAAATTTTGTGAGATCTAGTATTTGATAAACCATTATGTGTGTGTGTGTGTGTGTGTGTGTGTGTGTGCGCGCGCGCGCGCGCGTGCGTGTGTGAAAATGTCAAATTGAATCAAACCATCTACTGAACTTTAAAAAATTTAACAAGAAAATAAAGGTACCCTAATGGAGGGAAGTTTATAAGAAGATGTAACTTGAATCTAAATCTCCTTTCAATCTTAAGATTTCTTCCCATCGCTTCACATTAGTTTCCCTTTCATAATGAAGGTTTAATTTAAATATCAAATAAACATATTTGAGAAAGAAAAACCTAGATAAAAGAACGAGCTTGAGAATTTTTCTATGAATTTAAATTGTGGCAAATAACTATTGAGTCATGGAAATTTTTGTGAGGGAAAAAGAGCCAAATTGAATGTGTTTGCTATAAGTTGAATCTAAAATGGAATTAAGAATATATTGGTTGATAATGGGAATTTATGCTCATGTGATAAATGTTCTTGGAATGCTAATTGTAACCAAGATGTAGCCATGATAATGATGTGTTGTGGAACATTTCTATCCTTGGGTTATTTTTATGGTTGGGTAATTGGTCATAGTTGTTTATTTGGAAAATTATTTCATTGATGTGCATCTTTTGTTAACCTATTGTCTATATAGTTCCATGCTTGTATATGTGTCTTATTTGATGTTTAGTTAATCTATTTGAGCCCAAGTCGTGTCGTGTTATGGTAAATGAAAGAAATTATATTCCAATAATTTTATTGTTGTATTTTGGTGTTGAAATTATGGGCATTACACGATGTTGAAATAGACTTGCAGAAGTAAAATATTCTTGATCAAAGAAGTGTTAGTATGGAAATGATTATAACACCGTAACATTTTTTCTTACTTACTGTGCATCAAAAAATGGCCTTTTAAACATTATGATGGAGAGAAGTACACTTTCTATTTTTTAGTGCATTCTAAATCTATATATTGGACTTTAACCATTAGCTTTGTCATATATTTGAATGTTTTATATCATTTCAATGCATGTATTGTAGAACATCTTATGGGTTTTATAAACCAGCTATTAAAAAATGAACCTGGAAACTTGAAGTAGAAGTAAAAGTTCTTATATTATTTAGGATTAAACAATTTTTTGAAAATTATTTGAGTCTAAGGTATCTTTTTATACAATTTTTTCATCTTAATTTCATATAATTGTGGAATTATATTTTTTGATACATTTTTACATGGGGTATAGAAACCTCATTTATCTCTAAGTAGAAACTTATATCTAAATAATGTATTTTTTGTAAACAGTTTTCTAACTATCTATGGAAGGTGATGTTTTACAGTACAGGTAAATGTAAAATCATTTTGTATCTTTTGTTTCATGTTGAATGAATATTAATGAGAAAATTACATTTCCCTCTGTTGTTTTATCAAAATAGGCTTTGTGAAATGACTTTATGTCGATTTTCGTATATGAACAACACGAGAGGATTTCAATAATTACTAAGAGAGTAAAATTTAATATTATTAAATCTCTATTTAGATGCCTTTTCTTAAATCGAGAGTATTATTACTTATTAACAAAGTTATAAAAAATTTAGTCCTCTATTATAAGGTCTTTTCTTTTATAATAATTGTTTGTATTTTTTGTAATGATGGAAAAATCGGTTATTAGTTTATATATATCTCAGGCTCAGTGCTCATGAGAAACATTGTCATCAACTTAATTTTCTCTAAGCATAAAAAACAATATTTTCATTTTACATGTATTTGTAAAGATTTAATTTTATTCAAACATAAGCTAGAAAATAGTAAGTGTAACGGTTAACTCGTTTTGATTCCATACATAATATTATCATTATTAAACATTTCACACAAACCTTCCAACCTAAATAACATAATGAATAAAGCATAGCTGATAAAACAATGTCTTAAACAGTCTTTTAACAAGTTAAAAAACTCCTCAAACATACTAAACATGGAAGGGTCGCCATTTAATAACAACACTTATAGGAATTCTTAAACCATATGACTTAAATATTGGACACTTGACCCCAACTTCTAAACTCCAAACCCTAAACCATATAAACAAATCATGGATGTTAATGTTGAATACTACAACTGAAATTCTAAACATGAACAAGAGTAAATCATAAATAATAATCCGTAAATCCTAACTATAAAACATAAACATTATACATTCAATCTTTAACATGAATGCTTAATGTAGACATAATATTAGGGTTTTAAACACTAATTTCTCTCATTTAATAACAGTGTAAACATTTAAATTATAATCATAAACTATATATCATAAACCATAAGAAAAAACCATACATACTATATCATAAACCATAAAGACTCAACATAAACTCTTGGCATTAAACACTTCACAGAAACTTCATTTCCTACATAACACAATAAAGTAAACGTAAATAATAACACAATGCTTCAAATGATTATTTTCTTCTATTTATAATTTTCATTAATTATAATGATAGAATTTTTAAAAATATTTTAAAATTTTCAAATATTTCATTTTTTAAAATTCTAATTGTAAAGTAACAATAATAATATAAATAATTATAATATTAATTTTAATTTTTAATTATAACTAATTTAAATTTATTTATTTTTTATTTTTTATTTTTATTAATATTAATATTTACTATTTACTTTTTTATTAATCTTTATCTTTAAATATTATTAATTTTAATTTTTCATTTTTTTACTAATTTTTAGTTTTTAATTTTTATTAATTTTAATGAATTTTTTTTAATGAATTTTTTTTTTAAGCATTAATTTTTATTAATTTTAGTGAATATTTTTTAATTAATTTTTATTTTTAAGCATTAATTTTTATTAATTTTAAATTTTAAATTTTAAACATTATTTCTTATTAATTGTTTTTTTTATTTTTACTAATTTTAAGTTTTAATTTTAGTTTTTAATTTTTATTAATGTTAAGCATTAATATGAAAAAATATAAACAAAAAAATTTATATACTAAAATAAACTAAGAAGAGATTCTTGAAAAGAGAAAAAAATGGAAAAAAAAACACAAAAGAAAACAAAAGAGAATATAGTAAAATCATCTAATAGAAAAACACATGGGAAAGGCACAAATATAATAGAATGATATAAAATCATTACTGGCGGCTTTGTTCTCTAGTTGTTTGAAATATTAAATCTTCACTATAGGGGAGATATAAATTCCATGTGATTGTTAAACATTTTATAATGAAAAGATTCTTTCACCATCAATTTCCACCTTTTCTTTCATCTTTCAGCATCTGGAGTCCCTATAAGTAAACTAACTTCTGATCTCAAATTGAAGGGAAAGCATGTGAAATCAATTACTGATGTTGAAATCATTTTTCTTATGTTCTTGCTTGTTTGTGTCTCTAACGACTTGCAGATCATTATGATCTACCTCCATTAACAAATTAGGTTAGCTTACTATCTCGGTACTCCCATGCAATAGTGAGTTGTCAGAGACTATTTCATAACGCACAAATGTTGTCCATGGGACTACTTGTGTCCTCTTTTATTCCCCTCATATGTATCCTTGCATGGGACACCAGTTTTAACCTTTGTTGTTACAACATGAACATTAGGGAACTGACGTTTGATAACAAAAACATTGGTGTAACCGTCTTAAACATTGTTTGTTTGAGTATGTGTGATTTTACTTATTTTACTATTACGTTAGTTGGTTTACTTTCTCGTATTGCATTGCATTATATATGTTACATGGAATTACACATTTTTAGCAATAAACAAATTTTAGTAATTTAGCTTTTCATGTTATCTTACTCTTTTATTTATTTCAATAAAGGAAGATCATTTAGATCATAGGGGCAACATGATGAAACCAAGTTTCTAATTGAATATTGGGCGCAAAGAGCTATTCTGATTCTCCACTTTCATAACTTATCACTATTAATTTTTCTTCCTAAACACCTAGGGAAATAAATAATCATTTTTATTCTAACCTTACTCCGTCCATATGTTTCAATCATATTTTCAATCATAAATTAACTTCTTCTATCACCCCTCGACATTCGAGGGGGCATCTTTCATTCTACTAAATTTTTTTCTTCAAAAATTTATTTTTTTATGTTTGTCTACTATATTCAAAGTGAATTCACTTACTTCACCTCAAGCAAGGGCAAATGTAGACACCTAAATTCCCACTTTTGCAATCTTATTACCAAAAACACATAAATCAATCTCATTCTTACCATTTCCGTTATAATTATTGATTTCCGCTAATTAACTAATGTTTCTTACCATTTTGGTTCATTAACAATGCTTTGCTGATTACCTATCATCTTTTGCATTCAAGATGCCACTTTATGACACATCGTAAGTTAAAATGCTCTTCCAAACAGACAATTAGTAGTTATTAGCTACTTAAGAATACTTTACCCTTGTTTTGGTCAATATATCCTATTATGGGCTCAAACCCCTCTTCCAACCATTCATAAGTTTCCCATTTACCTCCACAACATCTCAGAAATCTTCAAAATATTATCATAGCCTCCTAATTGAACCTAAATGGTTGACTAGGGCTCCTCACATCCTAATCACTTGTTAAGTAACTAATAATGATTAGCAAGCCTTAATAAAGATTATAAATTCTTAAACTACTTTGTGTTTTTACTCCCACATGCACCAAGATGCAAGTTTTCCTCAAAATAAAAACTATACAAATGACTAACCACATACCTTTAAACATTACACCATGCTTTAATTTGCATATCATATAAGAAATATGATTAATAGTCAAGCTCAATATTTACCTCAATCCTTCAATGGGGTTAGTAGATGGGTATCCAATATGACCTTGTAGTCATTGTTGGACAGACCATTTCATCTCCCTTGGAGTAGCAACAAACCTAATTTGATCACCCTTTTAGATCTAATTAGGTATTTTGTAGGTAGCAAATTATAATAAGTAGGCATGCTTTAGCTAGTTTTGATTTATATCATGTTAGTTATTTCAATAATTCCATTAAGCTTTTATCATTGATTTTACTATTGCTAGATTCAATAAACATTTCTTAATTAGACTATGTGGTGTTATTCTTGTTAGTTTAGCTTTGCTTTAGAACTTTTAGAAGTCTTCATGTATTACAAATTTATTTTGGGGGCTACTAGTGTTATGATTTGGACCTTGTGTGATAGTGAGATGTCAAGTGTTTTGGGAAATTAGTTGAAATTTTGAAAAATAAATTTCTTAACAAGCATTATTAATGTGAAATTTGAGCAAGTGTGTAACGCCCACAAAAATGACATTTTAGGAACACGCTAGCACCTAACATTTACCCCAGAATTGTGACTAATTTTTTTTGTTATAAGATTAAGGATACATATAAAGGAGTTTACACGAGGTTAGTCCCCTACGGTACAATGACTAACTTACACCATTCAACTCAACCCTATAGTTTCAGAAACAGGTCTACTAAAAGGTTAACATATTTTCTAATTCATCTTTAAGGTCTGTTAATCAACTATTCACTAGGAAGGTACCAAGGATTAATTTACTTAATTAAATGTTTAACACTAACTAAAGCTTGATAAGGACTAACAAAGTTTAAGCACTCTATAGAAATTAAATGGCCCCATTCCCCATTTGCACATACTACTAAAGTTTTAAAACAACATTTATAAAAATCATTCTCACCTAACAAAATTAGAGTGAAACCTCCACCCTTAGATTAAGTCAATTTCAACCACAAGATCCTAGGGTTACAAATAAGCCCTCAATTTCCTTATGAGTTTTTATTAAAGCCTTTTCTTTTTTCATTTCCCTCATTTGTTCTATTTGTTTTGTTAAAAATTGCAGGTTGGAGAAGAGTAAGGCCATGGGAGTAAGAGGGGAGAAATCATGGAGGGCTCTACGATGACCAAACTTAGAAGGTTTAGATTGAAGGTTTAATGTTGTTTCCATTTTCATTCAAGGATTGGAAGGGATCTCTTCCCCCAATCTGGTTTTATTCTAAACCATTTGTATTTGGGTTTTCAAATTTGGGGTAAACCATACCCCCATGAATAAAATGAGAAGAAATGTTTTAGATCCACCATTTGTATGTCTTATTGTACAATCTAAGGGTTTTACTCATTGTTTTGCTTGCTGGTAGCTATTAGATGAATTTTTCATGTTAGAGATTAGATTGAACCAATTAAAAATTACGCATAGGCGTGGACCCATGGAGTTTTGTTGTAAGTGATAGAACCACCTCCCAGAGCAAATCGGCAGTCCTAGGACTGCCTCCCTGCCTAGGTAACAAACCATGGACCACTGCCCTACTGAGCGACAGTTTTGAGACCACTTCCTTAGCGTAAACAGTGGTTATAGGACCACCTTTCTGCACAGGGTGGCAGTCCTATTTCTAAAAAACAGAACTTTTAATCCGAAATTTTTACAAAAAGTAAAAGTTACTAAAATTTGCTAAAATGCATTCTGAGCTTAATTTTGAACATATAGAGTTTCCAGTTTTGTGATTTCATTCCTATTGTTCTCTTCTTAGTTAAACATTTATTCATTCAAGCATTTTCCATTCCAAAAATAGTAGTATAACTACAAGGTCTTTTCTATCTTGTTAAACTAAATTTTCTTCATTATCAAGAAGTTAAAAGAAATTTACATCTACTTCTAACATTATTATCACCATTTCTAAATAGCAAATACTTTCCACTTATTGTCTCTTCTATTCAATAAAAATTATAGATTCAAAAATACTACAATAGCTTTATTTTTGTATTGAACATGGCTCGAATCATTTACACCAAAAATTACTTTTCCCAAAATGCAACAAAGATTTCAAATAAAATAATTACTTTCTTTTCTATTTCTCAAACAATCTCCACCATAAAAATCTTTCTTCTTTTTCTTATTCAATAATACAATGCGACAATGAAAGTAACTTTCATCTTCTTCTTTTTTTCACATACAATTTCAACTAAACTCTTACATAATATTTTAATTTTGATTATTTCTCTTCCCCTATTACATTACAATGAAAGAAGGCATTTTTTTTTCTTTACAATCTCTGTAATGAACTACTAGAATATTAAACACAACTTTCATTCATGTCACAACATTTCCTTCAAAACATGAACAAATGT
>JAHRHJ020001141.1:0-32075 GCA_019776745.2 Taxus chinensis
CCAGCCTCTAAGAAGCCAGTTTGGCTGAAAAGCGTATGCTTAGATATTGGATTGAAACAGGGCGTAGTTCAATTTATTGTGACAGTCAAGCGCATCTGCCTGTGAAACCTGACTTTTCATGCCATGACCAAACACATTGATGTTCAGTATCACTCACTTCGTGAGAGATATGTTCGAGATGGCAGGGTGACGCTGGAAAAGGTAGTGACAGTTCGAATGTTTGCAGATTATTAACTAAGCTCGTGAGTCCCAAAGAAATTTTAGGTGGTGTTTTCCGAGTCCTATGGACCTCCCGGCCCTAAGCAGTTGATCCATGATGGTAATCCTTTCCTTGACCCTTACAAGGTATTTTGACATGGGAGATTGTTGGAAATAAGGTGTCCTCAACCTTGTTTGGTTTATTTCAGTCAAGATTTTTCTTACACATTCATTTTCACTTGTTATGCTCTAAAATAGAAATAGGGAGTTTTGTCAAAGATTCCTATATTATAAGTATATCATGGAAATACTATTTTTAGAGATATTATGACATATTTTATGACATCTGTAAGGGTCAAAAATAGGGGAGAATATTGTGGACGTGGGAGCCTAATTTTAGACCGAAATCTTGCTCTTTAATGCTATCCACCTCATGAGACGTTTTGCACATGGTTTTGTAAACCATAGATGGTTTCCTGTATAACCAGAGGTCTATAAATTGAAGGCTTGGAGAAGAAATTGATATGCGGTGAGCTTTGCAAGTACTGTAAAGTTTGGAATCCTCCTAGAATTGTTTTTGGTGATTACTCCTATAAGAAACTTTCTCTGTAAGTGTATGCAATCTTGTTATTAGATTTGAAATAAATTGAGTGGGGCTTTTTGGAGTGTGGGGGTTTTTTTATCCAAAAGGATTTTTCCCCACGTATATCTAGTGGTTTTGGTGTTCTTGTTATGAACGTATGTTGTTGAGTTATTTCTGTAACTGTTTTACTATGTTGAAAGTTTTTGCATAATATCTCTCCTCAAAGATTAGCGTAGGAAGTTTTTCTGCTACTCTTAATTTCCTATCAATATACATTGGATTTGTTTCTTGTGGAACTATTAGTTTGTCCATCCTATTGACTTTGTATTCTTTCTAAAAACATCTCATCATCCACATGAGTAGTGTACTTCATCATTAATCAAAAAAAACATGCAAGGAAAAATAAATACTCTTTCGAACTGGGAAATGGTTTCCAAAAGTTATAGTAAAGCCATCATGAGAAAGAATTGCAAACTTGTTCAGTAATCTGACAGTCTACCATAATTTAATTCTGGTACAATGTGATGGGAATTCCAGAACGTTTAAGTAAAATGCTTTTTATCAGGCTTATGTATTGTAGGTTTTGATGCCAATCATGGTCCATATATACATTCCAAGGAATCGAGTTGTACTATAAAATGACCTGTACCTATAGGGTATTTCCATCTATGTACCAAGCAATCCTTATTACATGGCAGGTTGATAGAGTACCACGCAGACACAAGGAAATAAACAACTGAAATAAGGTGATAGCAAGGAGGAATAGTGGTCATTGCAGATCTAAGTGCAGATTATCCAATGCCTCTGGCGTAATCTATAACATCTACTGTATATAAAGGTTTTATATTTTATGGCTTATATGTAACCTCAACCTTTTGAGAAGAGTTTTGATAAATCACTTGCTTTTTTTTTTTTAAATTCACATATACCTAGTTAAATACAAGTTAGGGTTAGAAATTTGTAATGAAAATCATGCAGTAATTGTGAATCGGATAGTAAACTTCTCATCCTATGTTGATTTAGAAAATTTTATCAAGATAAACCAAAAAGGATGTCAGAGGAATGAGATAATCCAATGGTGGGATTAAAACATACTTTCTGCCAATAATGACCTCCACTATTGCATTATGGATCTATAGTATGTAGATTAGACGATATTTACAACTGTAGAGTTTGTATGGAAACCCGACAATTCCTGGTCATCACATTTGCAAACATCAGTTTTATAGATAGCTATTGGCAATTACTAACATAGCTGACATCTAATTATCTAGGGCATAAAAATTCTCTTATTTAGTTAAAGGCTTAGAAGGTTTTATCATAACTTATCTGAACAAAATCTCAACGATTTGGCAGTAATGAAATCGTAACAACTGCCAGTTATGAATTTCACGTTTCTTGATAAATGTATTGTACCGTGTTGAGATGGGAGAGGGCCTTCTTTTAAAACAATTAATATTAAAATACCATTTTTAACATATATCTTAGCCCAAGATTCAATAAAAGAAATTGGGGCACTTTTCCTGCTTCTCTCTTCGATTCCCTTAACCCCAATGATTACAAATACGATGATACAGCTGTATGGAAGGAATTTGATAAATGCATCTAGGTAATTCTAAAGGTTACCTGCCAAACAAGCTATGTGAAACCGTTGTAGTCAAATTGCCGATCTGGTATAAGAGGCGTGTACAAAATATGTGAAAAAAATTACATGTATTCTCTACCATACTCAACAATATTTAGGTAGTTGGTTGGGTAAAGTAATGACCAAACAGATGATGCTTAGATGGATCTTTTCGGCCAGTGGACATTCATGTACATTGGAAATGTAAAACTGAATCCACCTAATTGTCCAGCAGAGACCACTAAATATGGGGATTTTGTGAGGTATTTATACATAGTTCCCTTTATCTAGCAAGATCCTAAATACAAAAATATAACGGGTTTTTCGCTTTCATTCAGAAATTTTCCAATGGCTTCTTTCATTTAAGATAGGTAGCTTGGTGGACTAGACGGCATCACTGGTTCTTTTGTCCTCTCCATCCTCATCATTTTGGACCACCTACATTATGCATACACTGATATATGTTCCATGCAAGTTATATAACAATACAAAAACATTCTTTTTTTGATAATTCCTTTGATGAGTATAGTTTTTTCAAAGTGATCAAATATCAATCTATCTGGGAGACACCTTGGCACTGCACCTAATCCTGTCTGTTTTCATGAAACCTTAATGTTAGGGTATTAACAATCAGACTGTTGTTTCAGTTTCTGGGTTATTGTATTAATTAGTGTAGAGGGGGTTTGCAGTCTCAGGAAAAAAGCCATCTCAGTAAGTGAGCTGGAAGATGGGTGTTTACCCCGCTCAGATTATCAGACAATTTAAAAATACAAGTGAAAAAACAGTTGTGGAAGTGTGCTGATTGCCCCACAATGTGTCATGGTCAATGTCACAATGGTGGGCCCCAGGGATTTGGGATCCCATTGTTGAGCAGGTTTAGAGTAAAGAATGGTCATGGTCTTCATTTCCATTCCGGTAAGAAAGTGACATTTCAGGTACTATTTGGGGATATTTGGCTGACATTGGTAGTGTCCCATACATCTGCAACATTTTTCAACTTGTTAGGTATTCCACATTTATCTATGTCATCAGGCCTCTTTTATGATAAGCCCTTGATTACCTTGTAACTGGAATGTTTTTTTGTTTTTGTTTCTGGTAAAATCCATGGCAGTTCTTTACTTGTTAACTGGTGGGGTAGAGTGTTCAGTAGTTGAGCTGGTACCCTTTTCTATCTTATCATTTATGTTTATATTAATGTACCGTCAGCTAACATTTATATTGTATGACGTTGACAAATCAATGGGCTCTAATGTTCAAAGGTTTATAATAATGTCATGCCTGTAACAGAAAAAATTAATGCCGCTCGGATTAAGCTTGCCACTTAAATTCCCTCGTCCACTTTTTTTTTTTTAAGACGGTATGGGTAAACGCTCGTTCTCAACGAATTTCAGTATGTAACCATTTCATTGTCGTGGCCCACACCATTCATTATTATTCAGTGTTTTTTTGGAAAGGTAAGTTAGTAATCAATGTGATATATAACAAATTCAATGTAATTCATATATAAAAAGTTCTTAAATTATACTAATCATAACACAAACTTAGACTGTTTCAATCCAATGCATGGTGGTGGTGGGGTTTTTCCATAGTATGTGGTTTTCTTAACATGAAGATGATTTCTCTCCCTTTTTCCCTAAATATTTCGATAATAACTTTGTATCTATAACGATAGTTTTGTATTTTTAGGGCCATTTAAATTGGGCAAGATAAATGATAAAAAATCTTCAAGTGGCGGCCAATGAGCACTAGAGAAGGTAAGTTTTGAATAACTTCTACCTAATGACCTAATTGAGCCAATGTTCTACTCAATGAAGACAGTTCAAGAAGAAGCTAAGAGGATAACCGCAAGATTGTTTCTATTCAAACAGTTTCAGATATGATCCTATTTCCAAGAATTGCATGTGCAAAAGATAGCCAAAGAAGCCTAGAAGTCTCCATACAAAAACTGACCAACGTAGTGAACAAGTCAAAGTGGTTAGGTTGCATCTTATGAAAAGATAATTTGGACTTGAGGATGCAGGGAGTTTGAAACTGGTGAGCAAATTTTCTGTGTAAAGTAAAGGACATGGCAAAAATGGCTACTTAGAGCAGAATTGCAAACAAGGTTTTTGAAAATTGTTAAGGTCTTAACACCAAGGGTGAATCAATGTTTTCCAATCATCATTGAAGAAAAAAGGGCTTGACTATTCTTGAGTTGCAGCCTCTAGCGGATCTTCTTGGGTCTCACAACAACGAAAATATTAGGAACAACAATTCGTAAGTATGACAAGGCGTTTCCTCAAAAAGAACATCAAAAGAGTGCAGCTACTATCACTAGTAGCAAAAGCAACCAAGTATAAGAAAAAACAACATATGACATTCTTTTTTCTGTGTATAATACATACAAGTGGATCTAAGTGTATTTTTTTGAACTGGAGGGTTTTATTTTAGAATGAAAAATAGAGAGTAGAGCATGGTTTTGTTTCTTAGACTTATTTTATCTCTTTGTTTATTATTTCTAATTAGATTGGGGGAAAAGATGTTCAATTTTGTGCATATGCATTCTATACTAAGTTAATAAAAAGAAGGATTGGTGACCCATAAAAGGGACAAATAATAAGAACAATTGGATGGAGAATGATTCAAAGTTCTAGAGTGTCATCAACCATACTACTAGCTCTAAGAAATTTTTCAACAGTTCTAAGTGGCTCCTTAGGATACGTTTGAGAAAAGTGGAAAATATCAATAATATTACTCGAACCAAAATCTATTGTATTTTAAATTTCTCTTGAAAATAATACCACTTAAAAAAAAAGAGTCATCTTGATTCGAGTTCCATATGTAAAAAATTTATTCATTTTATCTGGTTGTGGAGCCTATCAGTCTAGTTCGGGAGTCTAATAAGTCTATCTTTGAAGTCTATCACTCTAAGCTTTGACAATGACCACTCTAGCTCTGGAAATGGATCCAAAAAATTGTTACAAAACAGTCAAATAGAAAAGTTAAGGAGGTTTTTTGTCATAACAATGACTTTGAACACAAACTCCTTTATTTTTTCTCAGTTATATCATTTGGAAGAATCTAACTTTTAAACAGGTGCCTCCAGAAAACACATATAGGTTATCAACACCAAACTATGGGCCATAATCAATAATAAATAAAATTCAAAAGGAAATTGTGAGAAGTTTTTTTGGTTATAACAATAATTTAAACAAAAACCTCAAATTTTTTCTATTTTTCTACGTTTTACCATTTGGAATAATATGAATTTTAATAGGTGGTAGTCCTCAATGCATATCAAGTTAGCAACCAAAAGTTACATAATCAGAGAAGAAAATTTAAAAAAAGAAAATTTGTGAGAGGTTGTTTTGCTATAGAATGATTTGACCAAACCTCCTTCATGTTTTGCTACCAATCATTCTCCTTACACTTTAATAAAAATAAATTTAGTAGAGTTGAAGCCACAAAGTATTAACAACCCCATAAGATTAAAACAGCTATGGAGTCCTTCCAAGTCTAATAATATTTATTACGAGGAGATTGACGAGATATTTTGGAAATGGAAAACCATTTTGTTAAATTTTTATTCATCTTAATTTCCCAAAATAGATCTTTCCATAAGTGACTTATTATTTGTAAATAAGAAGAATCCATATTCATTTTGATTCTCAACAATAAGATAAAGAGTCAGATTGCTAGTTAGAGAGCTAGATAAGCTCTCTCCATATTTTTTATGGAGATTGATGCTTGTAAACGATAGATTGGAAATATTAGTTGGTTTAATATTGGTGTAGGACACCAAAATTTTGTACCCCGCTACCCGCACATCGCACCAACTCCACGTTCTTTTCATTTCAATCCACCATAGTCATCTATCTGGAACCCCGCCTTTATTTTCGTATTTTATTAGTATTCCCACCTTTCCCATCTATTATCCTATCCATTTTACTTTATTGATAATTTTAATTAATTTATCCTCTAATATTCATCTCATTATCTAATTATCTTTATCTTCCTAATTTCCCTTCTCAGTTGTTTATCACACCCGAAACTCCCTAGTTGCTCATCCCTAGGCCCCTCCCTTAGCCTTATTTACTCAATTTCATCTCCTCACCTACCATTTCACTTCCATAGCCAACCCTACACTCTAGACCCTTCAAAACTAATCCCGCTCCCAAGGGTTTGATGCCTCAAGTTAGGCATCCTCTCACCACCCAAATGAATGGTTCCCGCAATCAATGACCCCCATTCCAAGTCGTCTTCGACCCTATAAAGCCACATTCCCCCCACTCCAAATATACATAATCAAAACTTTCTTGCACTTTTGCGACCTGTCTCATGCCTGAGCTTCTTTGGTAACATTTCAGTCTTCTTGGAGTCCCTTTGAGCTTTTTTTGCATCACCACTGTGGAACTTGGGGAGTTTATCTTTGCCTTGTATTGGTTCAGGCTATTGTTTGCTTTCATGATTATCATTATTATCATAACACATTTTGCAAGTCTCCAACTGCCATCAGGCTTCAAATCTAGCTTCTGCTTTAGTCATTTGTCTTCAGGTTGTCAATCTAACCATCCACCCT
Source organism: Taxus chinensis (assembly GCA_019776745.2). Lineage (NCBI taxonomy): Eukaryota > Viridiplantae > Streptophyta > Pinopsida > Cupressales > Taxaceae > Taxus > Taxus chinensis. The sequence goes on from JAHRHJ020001141.1 coordinate 6,964, forward strand.
TCTGCTTTGTTTAGGACTTCCTCCCAGGTCGGTGTCGCTCCTTTGCCACGTCACCTTTAAACCCAGCCTCCCTGTTTTTGTCATCCATTACTAAACCAACCTCTCTAGGGTCCACATCCGTTGTATTCCTGTCCTATCACCTATTTTAGCCTTCATACTATCCTTTACTTCTCTGACTCTCTGTCAGTTCAAATTGTTCTAAAATCAGTCCTCGGTCACCGATAACTAAGCCACGTCGTTGTCGCTCCCTATCGCCTATCCTATTAGCCATTCATCATCCCAATATATATTTTTCTTACATCCTGTTTTGTTCACTATCTGCATAATTTCCTCTACATGTTTATGTCGGTGTGTTAGTTCTCTTTCAATCTTTGATTTTACTTGGATCTCTCTAGATCCCCGCATTTTAGCTTGTTGTTATGATTTATTTGCTCATGTCGTTGTCGATCTGCCCTCTACACATCTTGGGTCGCTATCGACCCATTGTATATTTATTTTGTATTCTCTAAGTAGATTTCCACTTTCTTTTCATTTCTGTAATTTTGGATTTCGATTAGTTTCGAATTTCCCTTTTATTCAGTCCATTTATCATTTATTTCATCCTCTTTTATTAAATCACATGGTTGACATCACATATGAAGTTACGCTTCTTGGAATCGACTTTCGTCGGGAACCCCTCCTTCTACCATCTAATCCATTTTCCTTCTAGTTATTTTTTTGTGCAATCCATCAAGCTTTGCAGTAAGGAGTTCACTTTACGCTTGTCCATTTCCATTTATCTTATATCAAGGTACCTTAAACCATTGCATAGTTTTGAGTTGCTGCTTCATTGTCTTTAGTAATCTATCTCACTGATCTAAATAGAAAAGAGGAAATCTGTCCAATATCTGCATTGCACCGGTGGATGCCCCCGTTAGGAAGTCTTCTTGCATGTTCTTTCATTTTCTTCTATTTTCCCTCTGACATTGCAGGTAGGGGATTTTTCCTTTTTACTTGTTCATGTCGGCTTTTAGAACTGCTTGATATTTCTCTCATTTACTTAACTTTATTTGTGAAGATCAGAATAAAAAAGGAAAAAATACCTCTAGGTATTTCCATTTTTTTTCCTAGTTTTTTTCCTTTTGCATGCGTTTTCCTTCCTAGTGTCATGGCTGCCTCGTCGAATTTCCATATTTGGTTGTGGGATTTAAATGGACCTCTCTTGCTTCTTTCTTGCACTCTAGTGTAAGTTTAGGGGTTTAATTGGTTTTTGCATTTCACATTTCATCTCACACAACAAACCACAACACCATCAAAAATCAAATCCATACAAACCATGTGGACCTAATTGGATTTGATCAACCCATAGGAAAGTCGCCATGGTTGTTCTGGTGGGCGTTTAAATCCTGTATAGACTTGGACCACTCAACATACCGTTTGGTAAATATCGAGGAAACCCCACCATAACTAAACCTGAACTGACCTTAGACTACCATTTCTTAGGTATCCTCGTTATCCAGGTTTTTGTTTTTTTCTCACAAGTCGTCCTAAGTAATCATGTTAATAAAAACCTTGTTCTTGATGTGTTTGGTTAAAAAACGTCATAATAATATTTTCCTATTTTTAACCTATTACCGACCACTTCTCAGATGAGACAACACATAATATTAATCTATACATACAAACGATATCCATTCCTACAACGATCTTGAGCCATTAGATGGGTCTTCACCCTTGTTTTTTACTGGTCTCTCAACCTTGTGGCCCATGTCAATTACCTTTCCCTCCCCCTTTTGCGACTGCGTTTCTCTCTCATCCGCTTTACTTCCCTCGATGGTCCCCCTCCCTCTCCCCCCCCTGGTCTTGATACCCGTGCCGGCCTCCTTCATCCCCCTTGGCTGCCTTCCGACATGTCGTTCAACCTTCACAGAAAAATCCATCTATCCCCCCAACTCCCAACCCCAACACACTTGGTCCCACGACCCTCGTACATCCCCATTCACCCCCGTATCAAACATCGAACAGACCACCTCAATTCATCCCGCTTTTATTTGCTAGCCCCCAGGCTACCACCACCCACCGCCCCCACCCCCGACTCCCCACTTACACCACTCCGCACATTCCCATTTCACCGATCTCGTGTGGGTTCGGGCACGTCTGCCTAAGTACTGCTCATCACACCCGTGCTGTTCCTAGAGATGTAAACCACCCCCACTCATGACACACACCTTGGCTGTCCCTGTAGAAAGCACTATGCCCACACGCACCCACCCCCCTCTCCCATGATACCGTACCATGCGTCACGATTTAACATGATGTTTCAGATGTGCGACTCCTTAGCTACCCCCCCCCCCCCCCCAGGTACTATGAAATCAGTGGTTGCAAGCTTTCTCCCAGCCCAAGCCCAGAAATGTGCCTAGGTGATGTTTATGGAAAAAAAATAATTTCTTGGAGGTTGTAGATGCATATTAAACATGTTAAGAATAATCAGGTATGCGGGTTTTTTAGGTACTCACAACGGTAATATGGTTACAGTACAGGTGGTTCACTTGTTCAAAAGTGCTCATTTGGGAGCAGGTATATGTAGCTAGAGGGGTCTGTGACCAAAGTGCATTGAGGCTAGATGAGATCATGTAAGCATATAGTCAGGTATATCATGGAATAGTAGGTATGTTTGGGTCATTTCCAAAGATTTCATGTTCAGTTATTGCACTCTTCTTGTAATGCCCCGTTCATCGTTTCTCCTTTGCTTCTGCGACGACTGTGCTTCTTAGAGTTGAAACATTGTTTCGTTTATTGAAACGTTAGTGTTCACCTTGTCAGTTTAACTGTGGTTGTAGTAATATTTGGGGATTTTTTTTAAACTATTTGTATGTTTTTAATAAAATTGTGCAAAAAAAAAAATCTATCATAAAATAATGATAAAAAAACCTTTTAAATTATTTTGTAATTGCGATTATTTCATGTTAGTGTCAGTTCTTTGCAAATTGTATTAATTAATTTCATAACAACTCATATTTTTATTTTAATAAGACCATTGTAGCCATGACTATCTATTTCCTAATTACATTGGTGAACATCATTATTACAACCATGAACTTTTGGCATAGTGACTAGTTTATATAATTATATCTAATTGTCTTTGTTTTGTGATATTATGTGTGCATTTATTATTTTTATTCCAATAAATTGTTTAGATGATTATATGTGTTGATGACACTCTTGGTTATAAGCAATTTTTCATATGCAGCAAAGGAACTTGTCTACAGCCAAAGAACTTTTTTGTAGTAACTCGTTCGTACGATAAGGAAATCATTCACAGCAAGTTACAACACAATTATGAAGATATTTTGAAACATGAAGTGATGGCACTTAAGTCCTTACATGGCATTAGAAAATTAGTTACAACAGAAATGTGAAAAATGAGAAACAAATCAATATTTGATTTTATTATTGATTAAGAACTATCAAAGAACTGATTGTTAGTTAAACATGAACTGATTGTTAGTAGAACACTTGTTGTTTGTTTCAAAAACATGTTGAATCACTCACTTATCATGTTGAAGACTCATGGTTGTACTCTTCTTCTTCTCACATGATGTAAATGATAAGATATAAAGGAAAGGGTTGGTGCCTTGTAACAGTTATTTAAGAGTGAAGTACGTAAGTTAGAGTCAGATTTGGAATTAGAGAAAAGAGATTACTCTAATCTTTTGTTCCTAGATGTAATATTTTCTACAAAACAATAAAGAAATATGTATTTTGTCATTTAGTTTTTAGTTACATAGATAGGAAGGTATTAACACCCAAGTTAGGGCCCACTTGAGGTATATTAAATCCCCTCCATTGTTTCATTTCATGCATATTTCCTTAGGAACAATATTTTCGCTGAATATGTAACTCTTTTTCAGTAATAACATATAAGCATTAGTTTCACTTTCAATTCTGAGTTTTATTTTACTTTCAACATTATTTATGTGACATTTATTTCCTTTTCAACCTCTTGGATCAAGTATAACTATGCATACAACACCGATATTATTTTAAGTATATGCTCCCTAGTCTGATAACTAAATGAATGTAACTCAATGTATAACATATTAATTGATACAAGTTGATTTACACCACTAATGCAATTGGTATGGAGAAAGGGAAGTATCTCTCTAGGGATCTATATGCACCTATCCAAGAAACAAAACACATTAATGTAGGAAGGTGTCTGAATGATGCATAATGTCTTAATTTCTATTATGAAATGTTCCATAAATCAAGTCCAACAAATTTCATGACTTCCCAACAAGTATTTTCTAATTTTTCAATTGAATGGACCTATTTTCCCCCTAAGATAATTACAAACATATAACATGTGTATATGAATTTTCAACATAGTTTACAAAGATGAAGAACTCGAAGGACCAAATAAATTTAGAAATTATGTGTGATTTTATATAATATTTTTGAAAATAGGGGGAATTGTGTAGGATAAAATAAAGGAATCATGGCACTAAATCTATGTTAAAGGATTAAATGGTTAAAACATTTCCCATAAACTCTCATGCCACCATTGACGATGTAAACTTACAACACATCACATCTTCATATGTATTTTGCTGATTTGGGTTATATGTTAACACTTCCAAATTTATCTCTTTCATTCCCCACATTTTCACATAGGTTAAAAAGTCAAGGGGATTATATCATTGAGTTGGAGAGAGATGGATGGATGGATAGTGTATGCCTTCATATGTATATGCTATGTGTTTATATTTATCTTAAGGAATACAAGGGTACATCCAATTGTCAGATTAGTTTCTTCCCTCTGCACATAGGCCTCATTTCCAAAGTATACATGACATGTCACCAGAAATCATTCCCATCATGTTAGTGAGTTTTTTCTTGGCGTTAAATATTGACGCCACTTTATTATCCCCAAATGTTGAGCTATCAATTGCTTGTATTATCCCCAAATTTATCAGTATGGCTTAAATTTTCATAAATATATTTGATACATTACATTTCACTTTGTGAAATAAAGATCAAAGTGACACAAATAATTATTCATGCCCATATTTTTATATGTTTTATTTTTGTGTGTATTTTAAGGCATAAAAATGTGCATCTAGTCATATGATATGTAATATCACAAAAAGATACAATTCTCGCCTTTCAACCTAACATTTCTTGAAGTACAGTATAAACATAATGTGTTTGTAGGTGGTAAATAGATAGTGTTTACAAGTTATGTGTGGAGCGTTTTAAAAATACAAGTACATAAAATATTGTGGGGGTCCTCATGAACACTAATTTTTTATTTTTTGTATGGATCTTCATGGACACTAGTTCGTGCCAATCAATCAAATATACTCATTTCTTAACTAAAATTGTAGCCAATCCATGATTTAAGAACATCTACAATTAGATGTTTAATTACACATTTCTACTTAGATTCATCAAATGTGTATATTTTAATTTATTTCTTACAAGATTTTAATTTATTTAAAAATATAAAATCTATAGGAAATGTTAAATTTCAATTTTTCCAAGGAGTAAATTTAAGTCAACAAACTTGTTATTTACATAAAGTTAAATCAGTTAAAATTTATTTTCCTATGGATTTGTTATTTAATTGTATAACCTTTTGATACTTAAATAGTAAATATTTTAATCATTAATAAATATTTGTATTATTTAACTTTACATCTAGTATAGTTAAATACCAAGTTAATAATTTAAATTATCATTGTATTACAAAGTCTAAACATTTCCTATCATTTAAATAATCTAGTAACACATATGTAACTTTTATTTCCATATTTTATTTATGGGAATGGGTATACAACACCTATACTTTATCAAACTCATTCCCAAAGCATGTGTCTATTTAAACCTAAGTCAGTATAATTTTTATATGATGAGGTATGTGTAAGTACCCAACATGTTTCCCAATCATACGAGTCATTAGTAAGAAGAAAATAACCATTTCCTTGAAGTATAGATTCTAATTTAAAAATAAATATCATAAAAACCAATACAAACTCCATCTTATAGTTAGACATTTCTATAAGTTCAGCTTAAACATGCTACAATGTGTGTAGGCGGGAAACATGCAATATTTACCAATTATGTGCAGTGTGTTTTATTAATACTAATACAAAAATTAGTTTGAGGAAACAAAATAAATTTATTGTATAGACCCTCATGAACATTTTACATGTCAATAAATCATGTATACTCATTTCTTACCTGAAATTTAGATAACTCTCACTAAAATATTAGAATATAGTCAATTGGAAATATTTTTTTCATTGTGAAGAAAGAATCATACTATAGGTTTTTATTAGTTTTTGAAGGATTAAATGTAGAGAAGGAAACACCATAGGATTGATGCATCCATTAAGAGGAGGAAATGACTCAAAATATCCAAGATGGGTTTTTAGGACCTGTGAAATATTTGGATGTTGAAGTTGTTGGATGGAATAAATTATAGACTCTATATATACTCATTTCCTCCCACATACCCCATTGGGATTCACATTCTAAACATTATCTCGTCACATTTGATCATAAAGGGGATTCATTAATTGTAAATTTTAGCCAATATAATGGAATGTAATAAGGGGGTAAAGGGGATTTTGTAACACCCACTATTTCACACACAAATACAACACTAAAAAAACTCGGATAACTTTTTTTTTGACTTGCTTGGAGTTTACACGACACAACAAGAGGTTGCAAAGGCTACCACCAACTCATGATAGGATTGACACAACACTAATCACCAAGGTACAAGGAAAATACAATGCTTGACATGAACTATTCACTTCCCATTTCAACAGAACATCATATGCAAGTTCAACCACAGAACACACCTATGTTTAGGGGCATCCCACGAGGAAATTATTGCTAAGGTTTCTTGTTTACTAACATTTATCTTAATTCTTAACTTGCATTATTAAATAAAATTCATGTAATGATTTTCTCTTCTTTTCACAAGGGAGAACTTCTTTCTTTTATACTATTGACTAAATAGCTTAAGGCCAAACTTTCTAAAAGAGGATCAACAATTATATGTCAATAACTTGCTTAATTCATTTGATTTAAGAACAGTTTCCATTTCTCACAAGGTTAAATAATCTTGCACGAGCCACTGAAATTTATTCCACGCCCCTATTGCACAAGTTATAAGCAAGAGCTCTGATTGAGGTAAAGTACCATTTAGGTTCAGAACAAATAGTCTTCTTTTCTAAAGGATCTAAAGTTTAACATTACTTAAGAAAGGTCACAATGAATCAAGGCAAGGGTTAACGGAGATAGGTCGAAAGGAATTCAGCTTTAGGGTCTCATTGCTTACTAACCCGCATTTTATTGAGGCTAAAAAATTATCAGCTTGGTTAAAAGTTTCACTTAGACTCTGCCTGGTTAAGTTTGACAAAGGAAAAAATATGCAAAAGACCCCATATATTATGTGATGTCAATGATCAATTTCCCTTCAGAATGTAGAAACACTTACAGCTAAAACATGAATCTAAAGAAACCTGCTGTGGGAAGACCTTGTTGTAAGACTGCTTTAAGTTAGATGAACCAGTGTGTCCTTAGTGTGTGCCTCATGTTTGTCTGTAACCAATGTGGGTCCGTGTTGTGGAAAGCATGTCTTTAGTTGATTGTATTCCCTAGAGAACTTGTGTAGTGTCGTATTATCTTCAAGTAAGTCAAAAAAAAAATTGTTATCCTGTATTTTACTATGTTGTCCTTGTGTTGGTATTTTTGGTGTGTTACATATCCCTAGCTAAACTAGTGAACACTACTCTTTTGTGAACGCTTAAAACAAGCTTAAAGGAAAAAAATGGTTAGTTTCTAATAATATTTAACAAGTAAGAGAAGAAAATTTAGAAATCACTCAATTTACCTCTTAGCATATTTAAAAGTAAGTAGCTTCCTCTTGATAAGCTCTTTCGGTGAAGGCTAAGTAAGAGCGTTAATAATATCATTGTAAGGGGATCAAGTTGAAAGAGTCACATCAAACACTAGAAGACAAAGATTGCATGCACATTTGAGGAGACTTACACAGCAAGCAAGGGCTATTATTAGCCAAAATATTCATCCTACTTTATTTTATCAAAGATCAGTCAACCTTCAACAAGTTTGACTAAATTTTATTATTGTAACTCAGGCTATAAGTGTGCCCTTATTGTAATTAGCATGTCCTATGTTGCTCTTGTCAAAAAGAAAAGTGAATTGTATCCATAATAAAGGGGTGAACAATTCCATGTTACCTTTGTGGGCGATCCTTGTATCAAATTGTTCAGTCAGAGTTAGTTAGGATGGGTTGGTTGGCATAATATTGTGTCGTATATTGTGTACAATTGCAAGTCAAAACAAGGGAGTTATCCTATTTTCGACATAGTGTTGTTAGCGTGTGCGAATTTTTTGGGTCCAGTTTTGCCCCTTGGGCAGTTGAAAATGAAGACATTGTAGATGTCCTTTCACAATTATTTGCCAAAAAAGTGACACTAATACCATTCTAATTCTTGTCCAAAATTCTCTAACACAACTGCTCCCTGAGCCTAAATGCTTTGATCTTATCCATTATAATGCAATAATTCAGACCATAACTGCTGCAATTTCTTTCATAATAACAGAACCCTGAACCCCAAACTGTCTATAAAATCTTAAACAGCTAAAAATTGCAAACAAGCTATTTTCTTCTCAAGAACGAACTCTGAAAAGGTTTTTGGGAAAAATTCTACTCAAAACTATTTGGTCAGCAGGGGGATCCAAACATTAAGATCTCAAATTGATTATGCAATATAGAACTTTTCTATATCCCCTGAACAAGTTTGCATATTAAGATATCACTCCCATTTTTAAAATTCATTTAGAGTAAAATTTTTACCCTCAAGAACATCTCGATGCCAAATTCGGGCCTAAGGATCTCCATAAAAAAGGAACCAAGCTTGATCCCATAGACTCACTTGTACAACAATAGGTATACCCAAAAATACTCCAGGCGTTTCCATCCTGTGATGTACTGAAAGTGGGAGATCTAGAGAAAGCTTAGAAGACCCATAGTAATCTCTCATACATAAGTGAATTTTCAAGACGATAACAGCTGATAATACAAAGGATAGTACAAGCAAAGCTATGGTAAGATAGCCTTATTTATAAATGATGTCAGTAATCCTGCACTAGCAATTCCCAAAAATGATAACAGAAGTTTATTGAATACTCTAAGAAGCAAGATAGGATATCTTATCAAAAATATAGAGAGAGCGAGATACAGTGACAGTTCAAACCTTAACATATATTAATATCCACAAATTGACCTAAAGTAGGTCATTGGAACTCAAATGGTTAAATTCTCAATATATAAGTGCACAAATACAAAGTGGTCCCCACATGTGGCAGGGTAAGACCCGTTGGGATAAGTATGAAGCTTATGCAAAGGTAATGAGACTGAAATCTTGCACAAGAGACTAACCAGGTCATATGTGTCCTACTAAGGCTTCACAGCCGACAGAACCAATACCATCAAGACATAATGTCACTACGCAAGAGCATAATGAACATGTTTAAACGAGATGCTCATATGAACATGCACTTTACATTACAGATGCCTGGAACATTTAGCATTTGGCTAATGTTGGTAAAACATATTATACCCCTCATACATTACATGTGCGTATTAAACCAAGCTCAAACTCACTATCAACTACTCCTATCCTAAGGCTTGCTAACGGGTCAAATTCCTCATCCTACTGTATCAATCACCTACACGCTCGCTCCTATCAGTAAGAAACACATCTTAAACCACATGTACAAATTTTCTATCCAAATCATCTATATGGTTCTTCACCACTACAAAACAAAACAGTCTAGTAGGAACAAGATTGACTGTCGATCCTTTCCCATGTTGGGCAATTCTGTCCTTAGCCCTCTGATGAACAAATTTGTAAATGAATATCTTTCCATGAGTCAGCATTTCCCTTTCAGGTAGGCCTTAGTGCAAAACATCACCCTTGAAGTGGTATAAATATAAATCAAACGCACTCATTTACTCAACTAGCACTTATCATGAGATCATTTAGAAAATACATATCAAGTTTCAAGCAAGCTCCCCTATTCTTCCCTATTGCAAAAGCATACACTAGGAGCATTCCCCATGCAGGTCTGAAGCACTGTAAACCATGGTAATAACAGGTCTTATCAAGTCAAAAGCACCCAAAGCCAAGTCAATGCAAGCAATATCAAGTGTCAAAGAGCCAAATTCTAGTTGCATACATATAGATGAAACAAATAACAATATAAAATATAAATTAAATGCATCCATGATATTATATTTGAGATATAAGATAGAACTGAGAATGCCATACAGCCCTGTGACCATTAGTTTATGATAACTATTTACACACTTATCTATGTATAGATAATTTTCTTACAACTATTGGCATGAAAGAAATTGAAAGAATGAAGTTATCAATCAAATACAATTACATGCCCTTCAACTGTTTGTGAGCCTTTATCTCCCAAAAAGGGAGGGAAACATATGTAATAAGGATAATAAAAAAGATAAAAATCCTCGATGATCTCTTCAAATTTAAAATTGGTTTTTTATGTTCAACCAAGAAAGGAGAGCAGATGAGCGCACTTGATTAATAATTAAAAAAAAAAAAACTTAAGAAAATTGAAATGATTTAACTTCAAACATATTTTGGTTTGATGAGGGGAATTTGTTTTAAGATATGATGCACAATGATATTAATTCATTTATAACATCAATAGAGAGAGAATGTATGTTATAGTTTATTCAGCACTCATAAATTGGTAGACTTTTATCTCTCTATTAATCACAATTTATAAACTATTTAACATTTTTTATATGCATTTTATGATTATGAGAGAAAATAGACCCCACAAATTTGTGAATGTTGGTGACAATCTGTGTTAATTTACTATTCTTCCATCTCCCAGTAGTTTTCTCAATACATAGTTATTTGAATAGTATAACACACAATTTATTATAACTAAAAAGTACTACATATCAATTTTAAAATTAAGTGACAATCATATTAATGTCAAATTTAAGATTAAAATGACCCCTAAAACAATTAAATAAACATTAAATTTCAAATGTAAAATTAAAAAAAAAAACACATTCATATCATTACATCCCATTGCACATTGTAGAATGACTCTTAACATAAGAAGAAGATATGAAACATTCTAGCTTTCAATGAAGGCATACTTGATCGCTGTGATACTCTGCGTCTAACAATAGATATACATCAACATCTTTTATTGTTCATAGCTTGTCTTATGTATCTTGTTAAGAAATATACTGTCCAAAATCTACTCCTGCCTTACGAAGAGGAAAACCACTCAAATGCAAGGTAACGAAAAATTAACATGCAAAGATAGTTCTGAGAGGAGTTTAAATGACATTGAATTGACTGACACTACTCGTGTCATGGACTTGTAATAGTTCCTTATGGGTTTTTTTGCAAATCCCTCATCCTCTGTTCTTGTGCATTATTGAAACATTATAAGCAAAACAATAAATGTACTTATTAAATTCCTTTGTGCTCATTTTTTCCAGAATTTAGATCAAGGCAATTGCCCATTGACTAAAAAGAATTTTAAACCATGCATCCGATTATAAAAAATCAAACTCAAAGATCTTAGTTTGTACCATGTGTGTTATGAAAACTACTTGTTCAACCTAACTGAACTATTCTACTCCCTGGGAGCAAGAAGCGGCCTCCTATCATAAGACACAATACAAACTTGTAAGCCACTAGTACTCACTACAAGTCAGCACAATAACCTATATTAATATATCTAGATAAAGGGTGCAACCGGTATTAAATACATTATTTTAAAAATTATTTAAAAAAATGTTCAAATGCACATTAAAACAGAGATTCCAACGCAATAAGAAATGCAAAAACCATTAAAAAAAGATATTCCAACCTGAAAAATTGATCCTATGATGCTTTTAGATAATGAAGCTCTGGATTCCTTCACAAAATGTGTGCTGCTGAGTTGGAATCCAAGACTGTCTACATTCAATAAAAAATTAGAGACAACTTACAAAATTAGGAAGAACAATGTGGAGCAGGATGGAAAAAAATCCATTAAACACTTAATTTTCAAGTATCTTAAAAAGCCATTAAACTAGTGAATTTTAACGTTGTTGGTCACCTGATTTGTTACTTTTATAATCACATGATCTCCTTCCCTAGCAACTATTGCAGGCCCTGCAAAATGCCCATTCACAGTGATGAGGCTCTTGGTATGGCAAAGATGAGTTACATTCTTCAGTTGAATCTGTAAATCAGGAAGAAAAAGATTTTAATACATTTCTACATCCTAATGATGAATCACTTCATGTAATGAAACTTTAATAAAATGTAAAGCGGTTTTATCCCCATAAAAAAATGCCTTTTAAAAATCTTCCACGAATCTGGAAACACAACAGCGATAATGCAAGGAAATCTATGGAAAGAGGGATGCCCCACATCGAATTTGTAGTGTCTTGTTATCCCTGAATGTGTCCCTGATGCAGAATGCGTCAGAATGACGATTCCCGTTTAATAAAAACACAAAGACCCATAACGTCGACTGATAAACCCAGATGAGTTTTTGGAATAATCAGAGCCCCAAATTTTCCAACCCCAAATCGATTCATGGCACATGAGCAAGGATTCAGTGGAAGATCCACAGTTTTGGAAATATGACGGCCATACAATTTTTTTATTTTATATAAAAGATAATGATTGTGGATCATGAATACAAATGTTTAGAAGTATTTGGCTTCTAAAAAAACACGTAAATGGCAGTCAAATTTAAAAACAGTAAACGGTAGGGTGTTAGTTGACTGAGCGAACATTCCAGCTGGCCCCCACTAAAATTTAAAACGTAGACTATTTACGCCGTATAAAAAGGATAAAGCAGTCCGCCATCACTGCCATCCAAAATCTTCCAAAGGGACCCGATGTTGAATTCTGAAACCAAATAGAATGCCTTGGAGTTGGGCTTCCCAGTCCAAAACCCTATAAAACCCGCCTTGCACTCATAATTGGCATGCATTAAAACTTTCCCAATCTTTGAAATTTCAATTACTATTTTCACAACATACCTGTCTTATCAATGGCACGATGAACCAAGCCAAAATAAAGTTTCTTGCACAAAGTAAATACTTTGCGATTGTCAAAATAAAATAGATCTAAGTCTATTTAGAAAACAACGAACTAATGCACAACTATTTCATCCTTAAAACAATTGGAATACTAATTAGACGCTCCAAATAAAGAATCATCATGGCTATTTACCAATTTGAAAGCTCCAAGGTAAAAGAAAAGAAGAAAAAAATGAAAGCCTGACTCGAAGCAATGTATTTTTCGAGCTTAAACCAGAGTTTATGTAGGAAAGCGCAAATTACCAGTAAAATAAGATCTTTAGAGTCTCTTCAATGGCGGAACGACTCAAGAAAAAACATAGTGACTCGAACTGCAAACCCTCTGATCTCGCATCTTCTATGAACATTGAGAAAGGAAATCCTTTATTCAGTTTTACAGAAGGGATATCCTTTATCTTAACATGTGGAGAACCGCACGCAGATGTAACTGCCTGCCCACCGAACTGTTTATTTTATTTATTAAGTACAACTGTTTATAATAATTGTTATTATTATTTATTAGGAGGGTTTTCGGTCTGTCAAAGAGAGAGAGGGGAAATCTGCAGGTAAATAGACAAACGGTTGAACCAGCTGTCAAACTATTTATTAACTAATATTTGAAACGTTTTTTTTTAATTAATGAATAATCTAACCAGCTGTCAATTATCAAATACAACAGTTGTCAATAGTTGAGTGGAAAAGGGCTGCAGGACAGGTGTCGAAATTCATTGAGTGAAGTTATATGTTAGGCCTATCGGCCTAATTAATAATGTTGGGTTCCATATTAATAAGAAAATATATGATGCGTACATCCCTGGCATTCGAGTCTTATAACCTTTTTATATCTTGATTTTGTTTTAATTTTAAGTCCTTGGCTGTTATTTTTTTTCCTATTCGGTTTCCTCATATAGGAGTACAATCAACTATCATTCATCTTATTTAATCACTGGGAAAGGTATAGAAATACAATAATTATTTTGGGAGAAAGATTTCCATTTGAATCGGCAGCAGAATGGGGAAGGCATTTCAGAAGTATAAAATTGATCCATCCAGATCTGCTGAGATTGGGGAAACCAAGGGGATGCATTCCATGGTAGAGGCAAGGAATCATTTGCTTGTACTCTTCCTGATCATTGTTTTCTTTCTCATAACTATTATAGATTCATTTAGCCAGATGTTCCTCTGTATCTCCAGTTTTGTGTTTTTTAGTTAGCTTTAAATTTTGATTGGCTCCTCTAGCTAACACTTCTTTCAATTTTCTAAATTTTGATCTTGACTTTAGTCTCTATTTTAATGAAACAAATTTCATTCTGTAACTGCCTGTTATTTTCTTTTTTCTAAGAAAATTAAAAATAAAAAGCGAAACTTGATGCTGGCTTTATTTACTTGTGTATGGTTACAATTTTCCGAAATCTGAATAACCAAAGATGTTACATATTCATGATATAAGTTCTGTGAAATTCCAAAGAATGTAATAAAGAGGTTATCTTTTACCAACAGATGTCTTGCGATTTCATTTCTTTGTAAAATGTGCTTGCTGCATTCTAAGAAATTAAATTCTTGAGAGTATTTTGGAAAATATTGTTTTTAAATGCCTTTGTCGATTCTATTCAAAATTAAGCGGGGGAGTTGAATTTTTTTTATCCAATGATTTTTTTTCACTGCATAAAATCCCTCATTTAATTCTTTGGGTTGATTAACAAATTAAATTCAAATAATTATTAAAACTAGTGAGCTAATTAAAATAGATGTAATTTTCTTTTTGTCTTTTCATTTTTCGGTTTTAGACAACTTGTTAATCCTCAACAAAATAATAATATTAAATAAATAACAATGCATTCTTAATCTTTCACTACAACAAATAAGCACTTTTTATTACAATTATTCTAGAAAATTCCCACAATTTGACATAATTGTAGAATAATTGTGGCATCTCTATTATAATCTTGTTATTGGTTTTTAATTATTGTGGATTTTTTATAAGAAAAAAACATGTATCATTAATAATTTGTAGAAAACCCACATCTTTCAAACTTCATCATAGAAATTCCACATTTCTAAAAAAATAATATTAGAATATTTGTGGTTGCACTATATAATTTTAATTTTAAATTTTTAGATATTGGGGGTGTTCCACAATTTTATTTTAGTGAGACATTCTTTATAGAAAAGCGACATTTGTATTAAAAATTAAAATAATGTTTATCACAAAATTACTAACCACAATTACTCCTAAAGGGAAATATAACAACGTTAACATGAAATTATATGAGTGTTGAAAATCCACATTAAATACTTGAAAAAATCCACATTTTCCACAATAATAGATAGAAAAACCACATCTTCCAAACTTCATTGAAATTCCACATTTCTAAAAAGTAATATTAGAATATTTGTGGATGCTCTATATAATTTTATATTTAAAATTTTGGATATTGGGAGTGTTCCACAATTTGATTTTAATGAGATGTTCTTTATAGAAAATCCACTTTTTTATAAAAAATGAAAATAAATTTTATCAAAAAAATTAGTCACCACAATTACTCTTAAATGAAAATATAACAACATTAATATGAAATTATATCAATTAAAAATCCACATTAAATACTTCTAAAATTGCACATTGCCCAAAATAATTGATAGAAAACCCACATCTTCCAAACTTCATCATCAAAATTCCATATTTCTAAAAAAATAATATTAGAATATTTGTGGATGCTCTATATAATTCTATTTTTTAATTTTTTAGATTTTGGAGGTGTTCCACAATTTGATTTTAGTTAGACATTCTTTATAGAAAATCCACATTTTTATTAAAAATTGAAATAAAGTTTATATAAAATTACTCTCCACAATTACCCCTAGAGGGAAATGTAACAACAATAACATGAAATTATATAAATGTTGAAAATCCATATTAAATACTTCAAAAATTCCACAATACCCACAATTTATAATTTTTTACTTATTTAAAAAAAAACGTTTATAATTTATTTTTAAAATAATTAAAAATAATGAATTAACAAATATATATGTTTATCATAACAAAAAGACTAACAAAAACTATAATAGAAAAAAATACATTAACTAACCTGTATTTGTAAAAAAAAAAAAAAATAAACATTTTAAATTTATTCTAACAAAAACCTTCCTTTCTTACTCATTAAAAAGTTCTATTATAACTAATACAAAATTAAAATAATGTTAAAAAGTCACATTTGTAAAACGTTTTATGTTTTGTGTTTTTTATAAGTATTAAATATTTTAGAATAACTAGCATGAAATTATAATAATATATAATATCAAATCATCCCATATTTATAATTTTAATATATTTTAATATGGATATTTTTAATTAAATAATATTGTTGAAATGCCACAATACTAAAATTTTATATGCATTATAATTTATTTGAGAAGACTATTATCAAATTAAAATATTTTACATATATTTAACCTATTAAAAGTATTACAAACCACACTTCTATTTATGAAATATTAAACAAAACGACTTTACATTTATAAATGTGTAGAAATGACACCAACTAAAAATAATAATTTTAAAAAATATATTTTGAAATAAAATATATTATAAAATTACTCACTAAGGATATTTTAACAAACACATTAACATGAAGACATGAAATACTTTGAAATGTCACATTATCTAAAATTTACATTTATTTTTATAATAGAAATATATTTCTATTATAATATAGATTAAGATGACTAATAAAAACTATTAAAATGAGAAAATGTAATATTTATAGAAATAATATTTTATACAACAAGTGTAGGAAGAATTCAATAGTAAAATACTTAAATTTTGTGTTCAAATTTATCCAAGAAAAATAGAACATAATTAGAATTTATGAAATTTATTATTGACCTCTTGCATGTCTTCATCATAAAAAAATCAAATTCATCTTGAGCCACCTCTCGATATAGCTATGAACTAACATCAAATTCTCCTAAATCAATAAATAAATTTATCCCAGATTCTTCTGTCTCATCCACAATATCATGGTCGACAAGATTATCAAATATTGTTGAATCATATTCACCATATATGTTATCTACGTCTCTATTTTCTTGGCTGTCACTTTCTTCTTGTAGTGTATCTTCATATGTGTACTCAATATGTTCTAATTCCCGATCCTATACATGTTCTCAAATTTCTTCCATTGTTTCTACTTCATTAGTACTATGTGGCTCGTCCTTGTCTATAATATCATCATTATTTGTGTTTAAAAATGATGTATGACAGTTCCACCTTGGATTGTGCTCTATGACAGAAGGCTAGTTTTGATTTTGCATATCTTGGATGATAAATATTTTTTCACATTGCTCATGGAATACATATGGCTTATCTGTGTGTATAAAACTTGATTTTTTTATCATAGGAAAACCATTACCATGCATATAAATTGTTGTATTATTCCTTTCTCAACCAAAGAAAACCACTTTACTAGAAAGATAATCTTCCTAAAGGCCCTAAAGTCAAGTTCCATAATGTCCTCCAAAATTCCATAGTACTTCGTCTTTGTTTCAATATCATTGGAATCCAACACATCAAAATATGCTGATATCCCACAATCAAATGTATACCTACGCTTATCCATCTTCTCAATGCGAAAGTGCTTACCATATGCCCACATTGATTTGTAATATGTCACCTAGATAAATTAAATATTTAACCACAATTCATTTTTTACTAAATAGCATAAAAAAGATATAAAATATAAGCATGCACACACCTTCCCTAGATTTAATCCATTTACTATGGGAATCAATTCATGGACCCCATTCTTCTAGCCACTCTTCTATATGCAATTGTGTCAGCTTCTTATTTCTTTGTTTTGTATAGCTATATCCATTTATCGATGCATTTTGCATGATTTGCAACATAGAGGTGCATTTTCTCATACTCATTTCCATCTGTAAGTGAAAATTAGTAAATTATTAAAATTCGTATAAATATATATAAATGATAAACTATATAACCACTAGATATTTTATAAAACATGATGCATACCTCGTACTTTTCTTAACCTACCTCTTCCTTGTAGTACTTCACTTGTTAGTATATCCAGTTGAGAAAAGCCCAAAATACTTTTTGTTCTAGTATCAAAATCAGGTAAGTAAGTAGAACTAACCTTTACCATTGCTTTTAATGTGATGTAACCCTATGTAATGGAACCCTCTAGTTGAGCCTTTTGTCTCACAAAATTCTTTAAAACCTTCAGTAAACACTCCACAAACCACATTGATCTTGATGGGACTGGACCACAATATTCTATCTCATTAACAAGGTGTATGAGACAATGAACTTTTGGATCAAAATAAACAGTAAGAAGATACTTTTGAAGTGTACACATAATATAGGTTCTTTTACCTTTTGATATATAAAATAAGGTGAAAGCACCTATATTAGAAGTAACATGAAAATGTGTGTCCAAAATGCAACAATGGTGAGGGTATTTACTGAGAAAAACATAAAATAATTCAAAGTCACATGTTCTTCTTTTTCCCATAAAATGTTTCTTACAGGGATTGATTATACAACTGAAAAATAATACCTACCTTACAATCTTATTACATGTGAAAATGAAATTATAATCGTAAACATATTTTGATTTTATATTATATGTTATAAAAATTGAAATCATATCTTGCATGTTAATTGTTACATAATGCTTCAAGATTGAATATTATTCATTTTTATTATTATTGGTAATTGTATTATTGGGAACGACCATACCCTAATAGCAAGAAGGTTCAAAAATGAGATTTAAAAAGAAAACATCAATGGTTTTTTGACAAGTGGGGGGACCACACCCTAGAGAAAAGGGGCCTAAAATTAAAATAAAACATTAAAGAAAAAAGGTAGGGAGCTTCTTACCTAGAGGAACCAAGAAAACAACAACCCTGTAGCACCACATTAACACAAAAAATGAATGATCCCAACAAAAATAGAAAATAGAGAAAAATTATATTTTCAAAAAATCATTCATTTTTTTCCATACCGGTGGTATTTTTCAGTTTGGAATTCCATTACTTTCTCCTTTCCACCACCATGCACTCCCCATTGTCTTCTTTCCTGAAAGCTAGAAGAAAAAAATGACAAGTCTTGATAAGGAAGTGACCTTAAAGCAATGACGCAAAATCCATCGTAGATTTAGCAGTGACCCCTTAGTTAGAGGAATCTTGTGATACCCCAATAGCTTCAAGAGCATTAGATGTATTCTTCTTTGAATGGTTCGGAAAATATTTGTTCGTAGGGAGAGTGGTTTCCCTTGATGGGCTCTCCTCAACTAGATCTGAAATAATCGTGATATGTTCAAGAAAAAATTCCTTACACCATGCCATTTTTTTTTCACTTCGCTTGCATTTGGAGTATTCACAATCATCCAAAATATACCCCGTTTGAAAGCAACGCTGGTATCTAAATGCTAAACCCTCATATTTGATCGTCTGCAACCAATGTCTATCACCAATTTGTAGGCTAATCTCTGCTAGGAGGTATGTAAGGGTGTCAAGATTTACCAACATTCTACCATAAGTTTTATGAATCAGCGTAGAGGTTTTATCATATGATGTTTCAAAATATTCTAAAGTATCACCTATAGCTATAAGGGATGAGTTTCTCCATAGTTGTAATGGGAGACTTGAAAAGCAAACCCAAATAGGGTAGGTATCAAAGGAGTCTTTTAGAGGATAAAAATATGGATACGAGGGCTTTGATGTGAGCCCATGTTCACCCCAGACCTAATACTAGCTATAAATTAAATCCATTTCTTCAGGGGTTTCAAAGACAAGAATGAAATAAGATTAAGAAGAGGGATAAACCTCAATATTAGATTTAATATTTTCCTTCCATCTTAGAGAAATATAGTTGTGTAGTTGAGATAGCTTAGGCCAGAACTTATGAAATATACATACGAGGCCAATGCGGGAGAGATTCACCTTGTCCTTAAGCACATTTTATAATAGACCCCCTCTATCTTTTGTTGGGGTTGGCACACACTTTTTGTACAAACCTATAATCAAAATTAAGCATTGAAGCAATAAAACATGACAATATACCAAAAGATAAATACACAAGATATAACATGGTTCACGTAGTGTGGGCTATGTCCACCAAGAAATAACCAATATATTATTCAAAGCTTCATAGAGGATATACAATGAATATCTGTAATCATCAAGACCTTTTTGAATGTAAAGTACTTTATTCCTCATAAGCTTATCTTTTTATCTCACCAAGAATTCCCTCTTACAATTCTTCTAATTGTCAATGTGTTCTACCATCTAACCCTAGATTTCTAGCTTATATAGGCATATACAAACTTCAGGAACTTAGCTATGTAATTACAACCATTAGATCATATTTTTATCAAAAGTTAGATCTAATTCTCGTGACTTAAATAAAATAAATCACTCAAAGGTGATTCATGCCGGTTACCCTAACCTATATTTGTTTTTAATTTCTTGACCAATGTTGGTCCCTAGGTGACCGATGGTGGTTACCATGCCAATGTTGGTTACCTTTTATCCCTGTAAGCTAATGAATCATGTTATTATTGAAGCAATTGAGATCCACAACTCAGTCGAACATCATCCATTGATAGTTTCCTTGCATGAGCTAGTCTGTGAAGCCCAGTGTCTGTTTTTTAGTTCTATGATCGAGCATTGGATTCAGACCACAGTGTGCACCAAAATTCTTCAACATTGTATGATTTTTTAGAGCTGAGATTCTTAGGATATCTTGCAGCGGGATTTTTCTCTCTACTTTTTTATTACTGATTTTGGGTACCTTGTCATGTCCAATTTTTCCAGTTATTGTACATGGGTACCTCATTAGGACATTTTTCCAGGACCTACCTTATTTTTTTCCCACCTAAGCTATGCTTACGAGAGGGTGCTAGTGTAGGTAATTATTTATCCTTTTATTTATTTATCAGGATAATGCGTACACTTGGGTTAGCCCTACCTTGTTGGGTTTAGCTTTCTTTAGGTGTACTAGTTGTTGTGGAGTTACTTACTTTGTGTTGAGTTAGCTTCTCAGTTTGTGTGTTAGTTACTATTCTCCTGGAGTAACTACCTGTCCAGTACCGTTAGTCGGAGTTCTTCACCACTGATTTAGATAGTAGTTACACTCCCCCCCCTCCCCTATATGTCATCTTTCTTATTGAGGTCAGTCAGTCATTGTATTATAATGTTTGAGAATTGGGATTATGATGATTTCCATAATGGTAATTTAGCTCTTTTTTTTTGTAAATCTAATGTGGTGTGGCTATTATCATCTACGATCGTCCTGAAATCTTATTATCATTCCTTTCATTTGTGGCCTGTCTGAGTCTGGTAACAAACCATAGCCGTACATAAACTTCCAATGCTAAGCATATGGAACTCGTGTCATGACTCATCCCCTCATGTGATGGAGGACACCTATCCTTGTGTTAAGGTTAAAGTGTCTATCTAGGTGTAACTTACAAGTTTTTGAATTTTTACATATTAAAACTTTCCAACCCTTATGATATATGTTCTGAGACAAATACAATTTTCCTATTCTCCTATCGTAAGAATTTACATGCCCTGTTTTCTTTGTAACTCCCAAATCCTTCAGTACAAATGTTATTAGCTAACACTTTTATTTAATCTCACCAATGTTTACATACTAAATCCTGCATAGTATATCATCCACAACAATACAAATATATCGCTTTATTGAAAAAACACAATGGATTCAGATTCACATCTCATATAACCGTGCTCATCAGGAAACTATAAAATATATACCATGTGCCTTAGGACTTTCTTCGACATACAGCTCTTTTTTCAACCTACACCAGTTCTCCTTACCCTTGACTTCAACTAAGCAGTTGTGCATATTAAAATCTTCCTTAAATCACCACAAGAGAAATAGTTCTTGACAATCAAGTTGCTCTAAATGAAAATATTCTAATGTAATTAAACTCAATATAGTATGTATGAAATTCATTTTTACTACATGAGAAAATATTTCACCAAAATCATTACCTGGTTTTTGTGATAATCCTTTTTATCACAAGCCTTGCCTTGTATCTTTTACGTCCACCCTCTTCTTCCTTGATCTTGTAACCGTTTGTCTCCAACTTCTTTACTTGCTGACAACTTAACCAAATCCCGTGTCTAGTTTTATTCCAAGGAGTCCATCTCCTCATCCATGGCATGCTCCCACTTCATGTGGATATCTTGTTGCATTACTTCTTCAAAAATATCTAGTTCACCCATTATCTGTCAATAATAAATAAGATAAGGAATGTGTAAATATTTTTATAGGTCTACTTACCTTTTGTGAACTTTTAATTGAGATTTGGGGTGCTGGAGGCTCAATATGTATGTCTTGTACATTTGTATCCACATGTGACAGTGACCGATGCTGGTCACCTATATCCGACATCATTCCTGGTAACCGACATTGGTTCTGATCTTCTATAGCCGATGTTGGTCCTGGTAACCGATGACGTTTCTGTTCAATCGATACTGGTACCTGTAGATGTCTTTTCTAAATATGAGAATGAGTTTTCTTCCACAAAGTTTCCAACTTGTTCGTATTTTGGTGCCAAAACTTTTTCCTTGTACAGTCTCTCTTCATTCCATTCAATGTCATGACTCCTAACAATCTTATAATCTTCTAAATCCCAAAAATGGAATCTAAAATCACCAAAGCCATAACCAATAAAAGTATATCTCTTGGATTTAGCATCCAATTTCTTTCTATTTTCTTTATCATCATGCACAAAATATTATGAACCAAATAATCTAAGAAAAGAAACATAGAACTTCTTTTCTAGTCCAATATATTTTTGTATTCCCCATCTAGTGCATTGAAGGCCGCGGTTAATAGATAAATGTCGTTCTATTACTCTGCCCAAAACTACAAGGGTATCTAGTATGTATCCTCATGCTTCTTGCATGTTCCATGATTGTCATGTTCATTCTTTCAGCAACACCATTCTCATGTGGTGTTCTAAGAACCATTCTTTCTCTACGTATTTTATTCAGTGAAATATAATCATTGAAAGCCTTGCTACAGTACTCACCACCATTGTTAGATCTAAGGCATTTTAAATTTGAATTTTATTCATTTCCACTAGGTATTTCCACTTTTTAAAAGTCTCCAAAAACACTCAAATTTACTTTTAATATAATAAACCCCTACCTTCTTTGGCATCATCAATGAAAGTCACATCAATATTGGGTCCTCCATTAGAGCTACTCGGCTGGTCCCCACACCTCTAAGTTCACAAGCTCTAATTGTTTCTCCTTTGTTGACCTCCACTTTGAGAAATTTCACTCTCTTTTTTTTCCATATACCATTCTCACATAAATCAAGATATAATCTTTCAAGTCTATAACTTACCCTTGCCTTTAAGATTTGCATTCCTTTTGACTCATATGGCCCAAGCCTCCCCCCCCGCCCCCCCCCGCCCGTTTATGCCACATGCTTGTATTTGAATATAAGTAGATAGCATAGAAAATGAATCAATCATATAGGTAGAAAAAATACATGTTCCT
Organism: Taxus chinensis; assembly: GCA_019776745.2. Lineage (NCBI taxonomy): Eukaryota > Viridiplantae > Streptophyta > Pinopsida > Cupressales > Taxaceae > Taxus > Taxus chinensis. The sequence goes on from JAHRHJ020001141.1 coordinate 30,680, forward strand.
ACCTTTTCCTCTTGCTACCACAAAATAAATCCCTTGCTAACCTTCGAGGGTCCGCTGTGAATGTAACCATGTAACCAGATTCACCTATTGGTCCTACAAAACTAGATTTATCCTAGGCTTGGGCACATGCCTCACTATTTTCAATACCATGATATTTCTATTCTAGAATTTTAGATACATTCTCCTTTACCAATAATATTTGGGCATGGTTCATCATCTCATAATAAACATGCCCAAAAATCCCCTATACATAATTTCTAAAATAACCTTATTGGGGTATCATGGAAAAAAGCTCATTCAGATAAACCCATGATTTAATTTTACATCCAAGGAGAGAATAATCGCAATCTTGCATCCTCAAAAGATGTCAACTTTTGCCTCTTACCTTCTTTGGTAAATTCTCTTTGTTTTCCTTGAACCAACAACCTTTCTTTTCATGTCCTTTCTTTCCACAATTCCAACAGGTTATTCCTTTACCTCTAGATTTACATCTTTCATTCTTAGACTTTGATTTCCCATTATTCTTATTCTTAGATCTATCCTTCTGTATTCCCTTATTTTCTACATTCAAAGCATTACCAGATGATAATTCTCATGTACTTTTCTTGTGTATTTCTTCATTCAGTATTATACTACCACTCATCAAAATGTTAAAATATTATTGCATAATTTTGTATTACTAACAGCCATTCCCAAGCTATCCAACTATCTGGCAAAGAGGAAGAATAAATTGCTTTCACTCATCATCAAATGGAATAACTGATTTTAATTGATTACAATAACAACGGAAATCATTCGAATGACTTGATGCAGAATTCACTTTCTTGTATCTTGAATTAAATAATTCTTCATCAAATAAAATTTATTTGAGCACTGTTTTTCATATAAATAGCTAAAGATTTCATCAACTCTACCATGTTGCTGCTGGTCGGTACTATTTACGCCACAAGATGTTGTTAGGCTCAATCTCATAGATCCCAAAGCCTTTCTGTCAAGAATTTTCCATTATTAATTAGTCATCTTTGTAGGTCTTTCCTTCTCATCCAATAGTAAGTATACATATTTCTGATACAGATAATCTTCCACCTGCATCTTCCATATTGATAATTACCGATTTCTCAACTCTGTATTTCCTATTTCCATTCTGTAGCGTCCCAATCAATCAGAATCCCTTTGTGAGTCAAATCTGTCAAACACACAAAACCCTTAACAAAATATTTGATACCATTTTGTTGGGGTTAACACACCATTGACAAATATATATCAAATCTAAGCATACAAGCAATAATACAAAATCAACTATAAGAAATAATACTAAGAATAAGGTGGTTCAACCCCCTATTTGGGCTATGTTTCCACCAAGAACAACATTCAAAGCTTGTCACAGAGGATATAC
>JAHRHJ020001142.1:0-32062 GCA_019776745.2 Taxus chinensis
GAGTGTGTAAGTTACCAAGTATGGGTTGTGTAAGTGAAGTGATAGATTGTGTAAGAAATTGTAAGAGGTTTTAAGAAGATTTTGGAAGGTCAAACACTCCATCTCTCTTTTGAAATTCGAATTTGAGCTTGGAGGACAAATTTGGAGGCCCAACCATGTCTATTAATTTGGAGTCAAAATTAGATTATTTTATTGCATTTTGACATGTTTTTGTGTAAGTATTGATTGCACTTGTCTTACAAAATTTAAATGCATTCATTTTGGGGTATGGGCTACATTGTGTATGTAAGTAATTTTGTCATTTTCATTTATTATGATTTATTTTTCCTTGATGTTGAATTCTTTTGGGATGAGCAACAATGATGTGGCATCCCACTTGGAATCCACAACATCGTCTCCCTCCATCTCCTTTAAAAATTAAAATTTCCTCTCATTTGAGGGTGTTGAAAGTTGGAGATTGCACTCTTGGGTCAAATTTCTCTTGCTTTTTGGGAGCTTGCTTGGTGGAAGAAGTGGAATTACTTGTGCATGCTTTCTCCTTGCTGATTTGGGACTGGTTTTTAGTGAATTAAAGACTGCTATTTTGGAAGCAAGTCTCCATTATGGAGAGGTAGGCTCTCACTTTTTTTAAAATTGTTGTTTTTTCCTCTTTTAGCATGATTTGAATGTGTTGTGTTTGCATTTTTTTAGAGGGATGGGTAGAATGCTTAGGGCATGGTGTGGAGAGAAGACTATGAGGTTTATCAGAGGAGGGATAAGGAAATTGCCATTGTTATTTGTTCTTGGGAGGGAATGTTGGTTTGGGATCCACCTAGGAAAGGAAATTTCTTGCATTTCCTACTTTGGGGGAGGTATAAGGGATAAATTTGGAGGAGGGATAAGGAGGGGTTGAGGAGGGATAAGGTTTATGAGATTGCTATGATCTTGGCGGTTTGATCTTGGTGGATGCCCAAAATTCAACTTGGGAGGCATAAGGAGACCTCCATAGTTCTTGCTCTTGCTTGGCTTGCTTGCTTAGAGAAGGAGCCTTTGTTTTGTTTGGAATTGATTGTTGTAGTAGAGAACTACATATTCTTGCCTTGTGTTTATTTGTGTTTGTGAATGTATGTTTGTATGTGAAGAAGCCATGTTTCCATGAGTTGAATTATCATGCTTCATTTCAATATGGTTAGGGCTCGGGGGCTAGTGGGGAAAGATGGCTTCTCTTTTCCCATTGGATGTCTTGGTTGGGTGGAGAGCGTTGCCTTTCCACCTTCCTTGTTGTGATTAAAAGTGAAGAATGAAGTTGATCTGCATGTTGTTGTTCTGGAGCAAACGAAAAGATCATTTTTGACAGTCATTCCTTGTTGAGCAGTTATTATTTATTGTAACCCTTACCCACTTCAAGTGGATGAATGTAATTGATATAGATATGTGATGATGTTTTTACCTTGTTATTGAAAGATGTAATCAAATTTAAGGAATGTAGAGAAGAATTGTAATTCTCTTTTGTAAAGAATGTGAAATTGAAATGATATTACTTGTATTCTCAAGGAATGAAATTGAAAATTGTAAGGATATCAACTGGAAGGGAGTTAAGTTGTAATTAATTGAAGATTGAAAGAAATATATCTATTCTCTCATATGGCACTATTGTATTTGGAAATCACATGTTTGCTTATATTATACAAATTCTATTTTAGAAAAGAGAGTACGTATAAAAGAAATGACATAAGCTTTATATTTTGAAATGTAGTTTGGAACTAGAAATCAATCTTGGATATTGAATGTATAATTTAAGGAGCATTGTATTTAGAGTCTGAATTAGAACATGATATGCACATTTAGTTGATAAATTGAAATCGATCAGTTTAGAGGAATAAGAATTCATTATGTTTAAAGTTAAAACTGGAAATATACATTTTAGATAAATGAATAATTCATATTGCATAGGTGATTCTAAAATTAACTTAAATTGCGATTAGATATGTTACTATGCCAAGACTACACCAAACTCAAATTGATAAAGTAAACTCGAGGAAGGTCAATCCAACAAATTCAAATTTTGAAAGAATCCCCTTCCTAGGTCGTTTTTTGAAGTCCCTTGTTGGAGAAAAATGTCCGAAATAAAATAAATTGATCAAATTGACACCTTAATAAAACATTCTAATTCTTCCCTAATGATTCCTCCATGTCTGTTTGGCATGTTGAGTGAAGGAAGGGATTCAATTTCGAATAAAATTTGCAAGTTTGAATAAGAATGTTGCCAGTTTTCAAATTATAAACCCTGCAGATCGATTTATTAAAATTGACCCTCTAAAACTTTATCCAAATTCCAAGAATTTTATTTTATTGCAAAGAGGACTGTGAGAGATTTCCGGAAATTCCTCGTTTTCCAAAAATGGAGCTTCCTATCAAAAGTTATGGCCATTAGAAGTTTTACTTCAGAAATGACCATCCCAAACCAAAAAATGAAATAATTGCGACCTTTAGAAAAAATTTAAATTTTGAACTTTGGAAAAATTTCCTTCTTTCGTGCCCGGTCCCCCCACTCCTGCATGCCCATGAGAATCATTAAGTGGCACCTTGTGATGGGCTTGGACCCTTAATCCAAACTTAGCTTTTGCGCAAAGTCTTGCTTTTGGGAAAATTTTCCCAATGCAACCCGCGTTTTACACCTTTCACGTCTTGACACGTGGCAGGGGGCCCATGGATTTAAAAATGAAAACTTAGTCATCTTTCGTCCCTTTCCACGCCCAGGAATGAAAATTTACTCTCCGTCGGCATAGTCCTTAGATAATCACAAAGCGCCACGTTGGCAGATTCTGTGGCAAGTGCAGAGGCATGGAGGAAAATTTGGTCCTTTGGAAATTGAATTGGAAGATTTTTGGTTTTGGGAAAATTTCAAATTATTCCCCCCGTGACCCGCTTTTCCCAAACGAATCATAGGTTGATGACACTTGGCATTTCTAAAGGTTGTTTTCCCAATTTTCTCCCTATCCCCGTATGTACCTCCAATGTGGGAAATTTTCCCCCTAAAACTCACACACAGGCCATAACTTGAGTTATATACAAGTGAGTTAGGAGGACTTATTTATATGGATTGGTATAAGGTGAGAAAATTTCCTATCACAATGAGCATAGTTTAGGAACGGTTTTGATAACTCTAAGTGTGATAAAAAATCTAGTTAAATGGTTCATGGCTTGATAGTGAGATAGGCCTGGCGATAGAATTTCTCCCTACCCCAACCTTAGTAAATGGGTTGTAACCTCTGGGTTTGGAACCTTGACAAACTTGTTATAAGATAAAGATGGAAATCTTGTGTTAGAGTTAATCAAGAATTGTGTGGCCACAGAACCTATTTAGTTTCAAACTAGTGGTCTTGCAAACTTGTTTGTACAATACTGAGAGCTTCTTAAAAAATAAAAAATTATTCCATAATTTTCCATAATCACTTGTTTCTATGGTCTCAAGTGGTATTTGAAGTGTGGCATTACAACCAAACTTAATGAAAAATAATTGCTCCTAATTCGGGCACTATATGTATTCTTTTGTTTGAGTTCTAAGAATATACAAATAATTTATGCTAGAAAAATAGTTGTAAACACTGAAAGATTTGAAAATGGTCCTCTCATCTTGAATAGTCAATTAAGTAGGGGTATACTCGGGAATTTGCTTAAGCCCTTCACTGCTAATACTTCAATAAATGTCAAAAAATATTTGAACTTATTCAATGAAGATATTTTAATAATTTTTCATGGGATTATATGATCACTTATGTGAATTCTAGGTGAGGGGTTTGCATCTAAATTTCAACATGGCCTTACTAAAGATGTTGATTTGGAAACTAGATAAACCAGCCTATTTCACCCCATGATTTGGAAGAGTGAGAATTATGCTCTTCTAAATTTCAAATAAATGGAGCTATCTTAATTGAGTGGAGTAAATATCTTTACACATACACTCATGTAAATGTTGCAGTTTGAGTAGTACTAAGTTCTCATATTCTCTGGAAGGGAGATCAATATTGTTCTACTGCAAGCCCACATAAATCACCTAGTGAGCTCAAATTTCCATTTAATAGATTTGTCATCAAATTTCTAATGGTTAGCATCCTCTTAAATTAATCTTACTTGATAATATTGATCAAAATGTATGACTAATGGAAGTATTTATAAATGACTTTTCAAAAAGCATTTTCCCATTTAATGAACATTGTCCAATGTAATGACCTCAGGGTCCCAAATTTTGGCACTTTCCACTAATTAACATTATATCCTTAAAATAGTATGAGCTCACTAATTATAGGTTGTTTCTCTTAGTAAAATGCAAGTTCCTAAAGACACAAGATCTAACTGATTCACTATTCAAGAAAATGACCTGGAAATCTGGGGAGTTCCATGTGGTAAGATACATTTACATTTTGTTCTAATTGATTTATGGGATTAGTTGTCAAAAAATTTGTAACTCCATATGGTCTTAGCCTTCACCTAAAGTGAGCACTATGAGAATGGTTGAGTCCATATTGAAGCACAAGTCATTCACATAGAGTGATTTCAATGTATGGGGAGTAAAACCTCCACCCATGGACTAATTTATGGGAACTGTGAGGAAGATGATCCTTCTTCCTCATTGGCCCTCGAATATTAGTGTACATAATGGAGGTGCTTCCTGAAGAGGCACGACATGGAAGGGTAACCCAATGACCTTCCAAGGGTTTTTATTCAATGAAGACTTGTGAAATAACACTGCCAAGCTTTGCAAACCTTAGACAATGTTAAAAACACAAAAGACTGAAACTTAATTTTTGTTGAGTCTTTGGAGGAGGCTTCATGGAACATGTTGGTTCTGGAAATGCCTTCCACATGGGGCATGGATGAGCACCTAAAGTATGATCTGGTACATGCATTAGTAGATTTGTCAAAGACGCAAAAAAATTGAAAAAAACAACTGACCTCCAAGGGGAACTTAGTACGACGAGGTGATGCCTCCAAAGGATCAACCCACAGGTTCCTCCTCAATGTTCTTGTGCCCGACCAAGGGATGTAAATCCAATGAGAGCCGACTCTGTTTTCATAAACATGTATGGTAGTCAACTAAATGTGGACATCCCAACAATATACTGCCTCCTCATGAATAATAGAAAACAGTTTATCTTATTCCTCCTAAAAGGAACGATAACTAGATTGTACCAAGCCAAGAACACAAATGCTATCTGATAAACATTACGATCAATAAGATGAAAGCAATTCACCAGAATAACTTTACACAAAACCTTTGCAAACAAATGAGCAGTAATATCATATATTATTATGGAACTCAATGAAATACAATGAGAATGGGCCTTGCTTATATAGGCAAAGGAATAACAATATAAGAACTCAGTCAAGGTCGTAGATCAAGCCATAAATCAAGGAAAGAACTAGTCATCAAAGAACTAGTCAAGACCATAGATTTAGGAGAGAAACTAGACATCAAGGATCTATGGTCAATACAATAGATCAAGGAAAGAACTAGTCAATACCATAGATCAAGGAAATAACTATACCTAACAACTAGATAATATCTCCTAATATCTAAATAAAAATAAAAAATATCCACACACATAAGTGGGTGAGGATAAATACAATAAAGGTAAATAATGTACCTAGGTGAACATGAGCTAAGGTAAATACCTACTCTAACACCCCCCTCAAGTGAAGCTAGGGGCCAAAATAGAAGTGGCATGTCCACAGTATGAGTCCTCCGAAAACTAGGCCTGATGAGGTACTCATGTACAATATATCCATGAAGAAATCTCGAACCAAAAGTAAGGAAAGAATCCTGCTATAAGGAAAGAGAAGAAGAAGAAGGAAGATGTTCTCACGAACACCCCCCAAGAACAACTTCCGAAACCCCAAGCATTCCACACAACTCAAGGTAGCGAGGTGATGCAAAAGGCTTCGTAAAGATGTCTGCAACTTGCTTGTTGAGTCAAAAGGTACTCCAAGCAAAGAACTCCATTCTTGAATGTGCTACCGAATGAAGTGGATGTGTATCTGATATGCTTTGGTCCGCTGGTGCTCAACAGGGTTGTGAGAAATGTGAATTGCACTTTGGTTGTCACACCAAAGTACAGTCGGTGAATCCTGTGGGAATCCAAACTCTGTCAATAACTGGATCGAAGCCAAAGAATCTGATGACTTGCTGTAACTGCTGCCCTATACTCTACCTCTGAAGATGAAAGTACAATATCCTATTGATTTTTGCACACCCAAGAAATTAGAGAAGAATCAAGACAAAAAATAGATCCAAAAGTTGAATGCATGTCATCAATAGAACCTTCCCAATCTAAATCTATATACCCAACCAACTAAGTAGAACCCCTAGTGTAGTGTAGGCCAAAGTGGGAAGTGCCCTGTAAATAGAGCAAAATCCTTTTAGCAGCCTGCCAGTGACTACTATTGAGGAGAATGTGCAAACCAAGAGATACAAGCCCTACTGCAAATGAAATATCAAGGTGAGTATGGGTCAAGTACATGAGACTCCCAACCAACTACCTATACAATGTAGGATCACAAAGTGGTTGTGGTACATGTGGATTGTAAGAGTAACCCCAAATTGAAAAGGAGATGGACTTGGCTTGCAATCAGCCATATCAAAGTGATTAAGAAGATCATGGGTGTACTTTTGTCTAACTCAAATGAATCCCTGAATCTGTCTGAGAAATATACAAACCAAGGAAATAATGCAATAGCCCAAGATCTGTCATGTCAAACTGTGTAGAAAGAGCCTTCTAAATACTCTAAATGTGGAAGAAGAGTTGTCAGTAAGTAACAGATCATCAACATACAAGATAAGTATCACAATATCCTCACCGACATGCTGGAGATACACTGTATGATCAGAGTGGCAATGAACAAAACCAGTAGATAGAATAAAAGAATCCATCTTCTCATACCAAGCCAAGGGGCTTATTTGAGACCGTAGAGAGACTTTCATAGCCAACAAACAAGAGAAGAATCCTGAACAAATCTAGTAAATTGCTCCATATATATTTCCTCTTATAGATATCCATGTAAGAAGGCACTCTTCACATCCATCTGGTATACGGGCCACCCCTGTGATGTAGCAATAACAAGTACAAGGCATACAGAATCCATCTTGGCAATGGGTGCAAAAGTCTCAGAGTAATCAATACCTTCAACTTGTGAAAAACCCTTTGTAACAAGATGAGCCTTATACTTATCAATGGACCCCATCAGCTGTGTATTTGGTTCGGTATACCCACTTACACCTAACCATCTTTCTTCCTTTAGGAAGAGATACCAAATCCCAAGTATGATTCTTCATCAAAGAAGAATACTCAGCTACCATCGCATCATCCCACTCCGATATCCCATGAGCCTTTGAAAAATACTGTCGATCCTCAGAAAACTGACCTGACACAAAATTCTAGAACCTGTAGAATGTGCGTGATGATGCCTAGTGGGTGGAAGATCCTATATGAAAGGTGTTGCCTCAGAAACTATAGTACGAGCCCACTTAGGCATAGTGACAACATTAGTGGGAATATGATCCTCAATGGCATCTATAACCTCCTCATCAATCTCCTCAAAGAAAGGATCCTCAAGATGAGATGAAGAAGAAGAAGGAATGGAAGAAGATGAAGAATCATGAGGAGTGAAACGCTCATCAAATTGAACATGTGTTCAAAAAAGAACATCATGACGTATCAGGATATCTAAAAGATCAATAAGCTCTCATGTCCTCATAATACCCTACAAAGATCAAGGGTTTACTCTTCTTATCCAAAGCTTTCCTTTTCTTCTTTAGGCACAAAGGCCCAAGCATGGCTCCCGAAAGACTCAAAAAAATGAGACATCTGGCTTAGTGTTAGACCAAGCTTCCTCTGGAGTCAAATGCTCAAGTGCTCTGTGTGGTGTGTGATTTTGAATATAGTTAGCACAATTAACTACTTCTACCCAATAGATAGGAGGTATATCTCTAGAATGCATCATACAGTTAGCCATTTCCTTCAAAGTTCTATTCTTCCTTTCTGCTAATCCATTCTGTTGTGGAGTATGAGGAACATAATGTTGGTGAATAATGCCTTGAGTTTCCAAAAATTTAGAAAACTCATTGCTGAAGTACTCCCCCCCATTATTAGTGCGAAGGTTTTTTATGCTACTAGAAGATTGTTTCTCGACCAAAGCCTTGAAGACTTTGAAGTGTGAAAAAACATCACTTTTTTACTTGAGAAAATAAACCCAAGTACGCCTTGAGAAATTATCAATAAATGTAAGTGCATACTTAGCTCCATTGAAAGATGGGGGTAGGAAAAAACCATCAAGTCACTATGCACAAGCTCAAGTGGTGAAGAAGCTCTCTTAGAAAAATTCTTAGGAAAAGGATCTTGGTGTTGTTTCCCTAATGCACAACCATGACAAACTCCCTCAAGAAAAGAAACTCTAGGAAGACCATCTACCATACCATGAGTGCTCAACTCCTTCAAATATTTGTAATTGAGATGTCCAAATCTTTCATGCCAAAGCTTACTCTCTGAATCTGAATGAGAAACCAATCCTTTCCCTATAGAAGAAGTGTCATCAAAACCTTCAAAGTGATATAGTCTTGAACTATGATCAACAATACCTTGAGCAACAAGTGAATAAGGCTCCAAAAAAGTTCTTACTTCTGCCCCATGTGGTGTAAAAGTCACTGTTTTCCCTTGACCAGAATGACAAATTTGATATATCATAGAAACAAATTTGTAGTGATGTTAGGAACATATAGTACATCTTGGATATTACCCACCATCAAGTTGTATATTACCTTTTCCCTCAACAGAAAGAAAGGAAGAATCTCCAACCTCAATTTTGGAAGTAGAACTCAAACCTAGAGAAACAAAAGACTCCTTGGAAGAAGTCATGTGATGAGAAGCACCAGAATATATAACCCAACTATCTACAAGTGGTGACAGAGATCTCCCAACAGCATTGAATGCTTTGCCATGTTGATTAGAAGTTCAACTCCTTCTTCTTCAACCTCACCTTCACCCAAACCCCTATCCACACCTAAACTTTCCACTTCCTTAGGGGTCCTACTAACACCTATCCTATTACATCTCATAGTGAAACTAGACTTATCTGGTCAACCACCACCTGTCACAAAAACAAATCCCACACCTAAGAGGAATACCCAACCACCTAGGCCTCTCACCTTGGTCTCTCCCACACCTTCTCTTTCACCTTCACCTCTACCTTTGATTTTAGGCCCACACCCTTCAAATTTGGTCAAGTTACATCTTCACCAAGGAAAATCCAAGGTGTGATGACCCGCACCCACACCTTTACCTTCTCTTTTTCCCACACCTTCACCTTCATTACCTCTTCTACCTACATCTTCTTCATTACCTATAACCACACTATTTCCAACACCACCACTATCACCTTGGATTTCTAGGGTACCCCACGCCTTCTCTCATCTCCATCACCTCATGCACCCCTCCTGCACCTTTGTCAGAGAAGGTGCAACTTAAATCGAAACAAAAACCTTCACTACCTACCAAAAAGGTAGTCACACCTACACCACCTCCAGTAGCACCTCTCTCATGAAAATCACCTACACCTTCATCCAAGCCAATTCTAACTTCTCATTGTGATCCATTGATAGGATCCTATTCTAACATCATCACTAGGTTATTACAAACCTCCACTATCTCATTGCCGCCTATTAAGCCTTATGAGCTGCTCAAACCCAAACCAGTAGGGTTTGATGACACCAAAATCTGTGCATATCATCACTCACCAAGGCATGATTTCAAAGGTTATGAGGCCCTTAAAAATATTTTCCTTAAAATATATTACTTTGGATGGTCTCTTCAATGAAGATGAAATGTTAGAGGAGAATTCCATTCCCCCTTCGCCGGTTGCCACACTGTCTAGCCCTATATCTATTCAACTACCTTTACCTGGATCTCCACAACCCTCTTTTCCTCCTCTGATCTTTGAAATAAATATGGTCTAAGTAGCCCAAACTCGATTTCAAAAAGATAAAGTAAATATATAAAAACTGGTATCCCATCCAGTGTACCTTCATCCACAATTCCACCTGCACCTACCCCCAAAGGTAACCATCGGTGGGCCGGCTTATGTTGTTTCTGGCAGAGTCACATATCGCTCTATGATTATAAAAAACTTCATCAATCTCCTCTGAAGATGTCTTTTTACGACCTAATTCAAACCTCTTAGTCTCATTGTTAGGCCCTCATTGAGGTCATGCATTCTATCAAGGTTCCACCAAATGATCCTACACATGTGTTTTCCATATTTTCCTCCTCATCATGTGGCCACCCTCACCACTCCGCCTCAAAAATTTTCCCCATACCTCTCCTCAAGTTTCTGCCATCAGTTTCTCTTACTTAGATATTTCCCCTCGACAATCAGATGATCTTGATCCCCACCCTTTTCATCTCCACCTACATCAATGATACTTGCATTCGACACATTATGATTGATGGAGGTGCTAGCATTAATATCATTTCTTCCCATGCATACAATCAATTATGCATACCTACTAACTACATACATGATAACCTTGTTATGTTGCATTCTTTTAATGATGTCATGACTTCTACCCTTAGCACTTTCATCCTTCACATCCGCGTGGGTCCCCACACTAGTCCCCTAACTATTTTATGTTCTTGAGGGGGAATTTCAATACAACATGTTTCTTGGACGACCCTAGATTCATGTCATGGGGCATGTACCTTCAACCCTTCACCGTTGTATAAAAATTTGAATATGAAGGGCCCCCCTACACCATTCGGGTGGATCCTTCACATTTTAAAATCTGCAACATGATTTACTGACCAAATGATGTCCTTGTTCCAGTCAAGGTATCTACCACCCTTGTCATTTTATCTTCTTCTAATGCCTTATCAACCATTTTTTGTCGCTGCACCTTCCACAGCCAACCCGTTTATCCCCTCTACTGCCAACAAACTATCCCATCTATCAACCCAGCATATTTCACTGGTAACTGATTGCCCCCACCTTCTCAGGCTTCAAGTATCTCATCCATCCCCGCTACATAATTACCAATCTCATACCCCTTGGTAGGTTTTTTTCAACGCCTTACCCTAGGGGAGTATCACCTATATAACATAGACACTTTCCTTACTCCTCAGGTGTACAGAAGCCTTCACCAACACCCACATTATGACCATCATGTAGGAGAGGTTTCCCTATATAGTCCTCTCCACCTTCACACCAATATGCCATATGGGGGACTCAAAAAGTATTTTTATTCTCCCGAAGCACCTACCCAAACCCATCCTTTCTCATGCAACTTCCAATACCTCACCAATATTCACTTCGCCCACACTTTTTTTCATCGATGTGTCTAGAAGGGATTTAACTTTGGTCTTTATGACAACATCCTTCCTTCTCTATATTTATTTGTATATGCAATATTTAGCTTAAATCTAGTCTATTGTTAGCATATGAGATACCTAAATTGTATCATTATAATAGGGCCTTTCTTTTACTATCATTTATTTACATTAATTTGTTTTTAAATAGTGGATTGATGGCCTTTCTAGGAAGTATCACACTTCCTAGATCTAGCATGTGCTAGGTAGTCTTTTGTCATATCCTATTTAACTCTATTTGGTGGTATTGTTGTGCTTCTACATGTAGTCCTTCCTAGCCAAAAAATGAGCTCTGCACAATCAGCATGGTCTTCTCAATGGTGTGCAACCTTCTTTGACTTCACAGGTATTCCTCCTCATCTCACCTTTACCTTATTTGTTTTATATGGAACATTGTGGTGAAACACACATCACTAGTGATAGGGGTGTGTTTGTAGAGCATCAATGAAATATTTTCTATGATTAGGGGAGGTTTGGATGAGATCATAGAGTGACATCTTAATCATAGCTTAATGGATTTGTTTCATAATACGTTGTTAAATGGCAGACAATTTTGAAGTGGGTGGAGTGTGGCTTGAGTAAATGCCTTGGCTTTGGATGAAGAAGATGGATTAGATTGACCAAAAGGAGCAATGACGACCACCTTAAGATTAGATTGAGTAGATGGTTGGGGGTCATAATTTCAAGAGCACGTGGTAATAGAATTAGTGTCGATGAATAGAGGGAGTCCTCTTTAGAAGTAGTAGTGTTTTGTGGGGGATTACAATGAAGGTCATGGATGAGGAAGTGGACTTGGAGGTTTTGGACTTGATGGGAGGACTACGATTAGATGTGGATGGGAGGGGATGATCTCCTTCAATAATAAGGTCATCTTATTCGATGATATTATGGATGAGGGTTTGGAGGGCCCTATAATGTTTATTATTTTGTCCAAGGGTGTGATGATAGGAACACATGGTATTAGGTTCAAACTATGTGGTTTTTTTTTTCCATGTGAGTCAAAATATTTGATAGGAGGGAGAGTGATAGTAGATGTTTGGACAAGACGCTAAAATATTTTAGTATACAACCTAAAGGGGTGCTTAATGAATATGTTGTGGGGATGGTAGATGATTTGGATGAAGATAAGAGTGGAATTTTAATTTTATGAGGTTATATGGGTTCCTTGGACTCGTATTTGATATTGGGAGTAACAGGTGATTGTGGTTCTAATTTATATGTAGAAGGGAGAATAGATTAATTTGAATTTTACTTATTAATGATAGGTGATTTAGATAAATAGGTTTGTCCCAAAATAGATTGAGGGGCTCCCAATATGGATGATGAGGCATGAAATTTATTAGGATGGTGAGGTTTAGGAGGGGGAGCTCCAAATTTTTATGCGGATGGGTGAGAGATTTATGAATAGGAATGTCAAGGTTTTTTAGATTTTTATTTTGATATTTTACCCTTCGCGGGAATGACAATGATCTCTATATAGGGGGTGGTCCGTAGAGGTAGAATTAGATGATTTGGATGTAGATTTCATTGAAGATGTAGGAGTTCAAGGTGAAGGTGGTATTGGAATAAGAGGCTTTAAAGGATCTGCAGATTCTAACAACTTCCAAGGTGTTGATGTAGGAGTGGTTAAAGGTGCAAATGAGATGGGGGGAAATGTCTATAATTATAAGAGAAGGATATTTTTTCTTAGTAGGTTTAGATGTGGATGTGGGAATAGTGATAGTAGTAGATGTGGTTATAGGTAAGGATATGGAAGTAGATATAGATGAAGGAATATGTGAAGAAGTTATTGTGAGATATGTAGAGATAAAAATATGTATAAGGGGCTAGATGTGATTGGTGTAATAGAATTATATATGATTGAGGAAGCATATATGATAGGATTAGTGGTAGGGGGAATAATAGGTGTGACTATGATGGGTTTTGAAGTATTTTGTGATGTAGACAAGACCATGGTTGAAGGAGGAAAGATATTAATGGATGTAGTGGATGAGGGAATTGTGGGTATAGGTGACGTTGTCAATTTTTGGTGGTTTAAAGTGTTGACTATGTGAGTTGTTAGGTTCCTGAGATGTCTAAGGAGTGGTTTGATTATTCAGTGGATGGTTGGGGAAGGGTTGTTTGAAGACATCAAGGGGTTTATTAGAATGTGTGTTAGGATTATCTCATTGAATCTCACTACGAGCTATGAGCCGTTGTACAAGATCATTAAAGGTGTGACACTTCTCAATGTCATGAGCACGGACCTGGTAGTATTTACAATAATTCTCCTCATGATAATATGTTTCTTTTGGTCATTAATAGTCAAGAGGTCAGATGGGGGGAAGTTGAATGAGGTGTATGATGATTAGCTTGTTGAAAATAGAACTATAGGACTCCCCCAAGAGGGGTATAGTTGGGGGTTGGCCTGGGATATTTTTGTGGAAGATCTGTGTGAGAATTGGATGGAGATGAAGATTTTACTACGATAACATTAGCCACGTTTTTAGATTTTTCACCATGATTGGATGGCTTGGTGAATTCTGGATTTGGTTTATTACATCAAAGTTTAACATGGCCTTGCTCAAGGGCACGAAGTTCAATTTTATGATCCATGGTGAATTCCTCTTCATATAGACACAAAATTATGCACTTTACACATAATTTAGACTAGTCTTTTACTACTATTTAGAAGGCTATTAAGTGAATAAAGTACCAATTAATCCCACCTTTTGGCCATCTTTATTTTATATTTTATTTCATCATTCCATCATATTTTATTACACTTATTTACCCATTTCACAATTTCTCCGTCATTTTATCCCAAAATCAAGGCGCCCCAGCCTATACTAGGGAGCCCTAGTCCCACTTTGGGTGTCTCGGTGTATGCACATCATTTTTCACTTCTTTTTAGGGCCTTTCTAGCCATTTACTATCTTTATCTTTTTCCCAATCAGGCTTGTCAGGATTAATTATGAAATTAAGCTTGAGATCCCTATAAATATAAAGTTATAAGACTATAATAAGGGTCCTAGGTCATAGTATCACATACTACTATCACTCCATCTATATTTCCATCCATTACATCACTTGGATCCACATAGTGTCATGCATCAAGGCTAAGAGATTTGCATCACACACAGTGCATAGGGGGAGGGATTCTGGTCTATTCCATTCACACATAATATTTACATTTTTTATAGTTACTATTGCTCGCAACTTCACAAAGTGTGAATAACACAAGAGAGCCTAGGGCACGGCATGCACACACACACTAGAACTACATCCAGGTCTTAAATGTAGTGCAGCGCTCAGTGATTAGACAACTAGTTTGGTGGTTGAGGTCAGTCTGACCCATTCATTTCCATATTTAATTTTTCTATGGTTTGATACTTCTTTTTGCATTGCAGGTCATTTTCTAGCTCATCCCACAAATTTAGCGTGATAGACAGGAAGCACTCAAAGACACCGTGTGACCATATCAGATTTAGGTTTTGAGCATTTACAGATAATCAGTGCACCCAGTCATTGCATACTAGGGTCTCCAATGGCATTTAACCAGTCGAATTCATATCTTCTAGTTTCATTATAAAACCTTGAGTGGTTGTCTACACTTCCAAGGTTGTATTCTCAAACCTGAAGACATCTGTTGTGACCATCTACAATTTTTGGCTAAGCCATTTGTCTTTGGGGGGTTACACATCTAGGGTTGTTATTTTTCTTAGCCTGTCTCTATTTGCATCTACTTAAATGTAATGTTAAACTACCGATTTATACAATGTTTTACTATAAAAAAAATGCAGATTAACTAGGATTAATATGTTACTTGTAATTGAAATGCTATTTTACCAAATCAATATAATAGAATTCGAAATAACATTCACACTCTGAACTGAAATTACTTTTTATTCTATCATGGGTCACGTTTCTTGAATGGAAATTACAGTAAAGAGAAATCCCACTTGTTAGGTTGTTTTTCAAAATGTAACTTATCTAGACACCACAATATTTTGCATGCATAATACGCCACCACAAGCCTCCAGTCTCCTTGTACTTGAGTGGACCCTTTCTCTATCCTCAGTCTTGACAGAGCCCGTAATCTCAATCAACCGATAGTTAGACTCGATTCAAAATATTGTCTACATATATATGATTTCAAGAAAAGTTCCATAGCCATACATGCAATATATCAACTGGATAAATACATAGCCACTGAATCCACCATTACATCCCTTAAATCTGATATTTAGCAGATTACCAACATGCAACTCAACTCACATAAATTGTCTCTTCAATCTATGGAATTCTACCATAGACATCCCTTCGATTACACATCATGTCAAGAATTCTAAGGCACTGAGTTCTTCCACTAAAAACCCTATTAAAGTTCATCAACATCTCCTATTCGGAATCTATGCTCCAAAACAAGATCATATAGTTTAACCTCAGGTCACGTCATCACTAGAACCTATCAGTACTTAATCACAATGACTAAGCACACATGGCATTCCAGCCCAACTTCTTGGACATCAATTGATTACAATCTACCAGCTATTGGCATTTTTAGGTGCTCCATTATTTTCAAGCAAAACACCATGATCATCCACATTTCCATTACTCATAGAGGTCAATGGGCATAGTGACCACGATTGATACGGTTAACAACGTAGAATGAAACGACCTTAAGAGTCAATGAATTGAACTTATTCTATGGATATAACATCATATTAAAGCATCCATATGCACTAAAATTAATCCATGTTTAATGGGCTCCAAAAGTTAATAATAACATAGATGAAATAAATAAGTCAATTAATGCACCTTATCAATCTCCCTTGCACTTTATTTGGTTAGTCAAGAGTCACCTAAGTAGCAACCTCTCCAAATTATTTCACCTATTTCCTCCCACTCCATCCTCTACAGATGTTGTGCCATATCAAAATATTCCTCACTTCTTAATTTTTTCTCTATATCACGCCCTCTTTACTAGGTTCATCTGTTGCATCACCTAAGTCATAGTTAGATAATAACTTCCACCAGAGAGGTGTGTGCACCACTATCAACGGACTACTGGGTTGCATCTGATTCTACCAGGTAGTTATCACGATATTAGGAGAAGAAGTGGCCTGCACTTGCGCCACTAAAACCATCATGTGTGCCCTAGTTAGGACATGTGCGCTAAGATAACTTGACCGAGTATTGTAACTATGTAGTCAAGGTACAGTACGAAATGATGCCTGTGCACCCGGGTTAGTGCACCTGCTCGCTGGTTAGGGTGTGTACGCCAAGGTTAGTGCGCATGCGCCAGGGGGTCGGCAGACAGAGTGACATGTTTTAACAATGTGCTTGCACCACTAGAGAGACTATGTGCCCCAAAAGTGCAAGTGTTTCTACAAATTTAACCAAATTTAAAGCAAGAAAACTACCACCTAGAAATAGCTTCCTAACCTAGCTAAAAATGAGAAATTACACCATCATGATGAAGAAATGAGCAAGTCCTACCCTTAACATTAATAACTTTGAAATCTAATCAAAACACAATGTAAATTAATGAACTCTATTCCCCTTAATTTCCTAATTTAACATTAAAATGGACCTAAGTAGTCCAATGGCAATCAAATTATATTTGCTTGCTTTGATCCTTCAATGGATGCTTGGGTGTGAGGCTTAGCTCTTCAAGAATGAAGGATGGAGGGCTCAAGAATGACAAAAGGCTATTAGTATGAAATAATGTGCTTTCTTTTGTCTCTTAAAAGATTTAGGTGTGTGTATAAAGGTAGGAGGAGGGTTGTTTATATAGCCCAAAGGATAAAGGATTCAACACATCCTCATGAATGTGGGACTAATGGAGATGTAGAGTTAGTTATGGATAAGGGGGGTTTAGATGGGGTTGAGTTAACTTTAGGAGGGTTTAGTTTGTCCTCAAGTGGCTCATGTGGATAAAGGGGGTGTATTAATTAATCAAGATGATTAATTAATACATGTGCAAGCTTTTATAAGCTTTTAGATGGATTTTAGTGTGATTTGGACCATTAGGAGGGAATTAAACCAATTAAATAGTGATTTATTGATTTAATGAGAAGGGAGGCTAATTAATTAATAATAATTAATTAGACTAGATAGAAGGTGTTAATTAACGAAGGGTCATTAATTAGGGTATGTGTTGGATAGGGGACTTAATTAATTAGCGTAATGTAATCAATTAACGACAATGGAAGAGAAGATGAGCGCTATTGACAATATGTGTGTCAATTTGTGGGAAAGGAGATAATTAGCGCAATTTAAGTATTTAAATTGCTCAGGCGTAATTATAGGTGTCTACATTTGCCCCTCTTTGGGGTGGCGTAAGTGACGCCACTTCAAAGATAGTAGACGGAAGAAAATTTTGAAGGGATAGAAGAAAAATTAGTAGGAGGGAGAGATGCCCCCTCGAGTGTCGATGGGGTGATGAAAGAAGTCGATCGACGATCGAAAAAGGTGAGAGATAGGCAGAAGAATGGGGAAGAGGCAGGATGCCCCGATGAGAGAGAAAATTAGGGGTGAAAGGGAAGTGATGTAGAAGAAATATGGAGGAGGGGAGAGAAGAGCTTAGCCTCTAGCCACTGTTTATTGGAACAATTTTGATGTCATCATATTGCCATAGGAACTACATCATCGGTCCTTATGAAAAATATAAGCATACGACAAAGGTAGAATGACATGAAAATCCATACTACGAACAATTGTCCATTGCTGAAAATACCAACTCCACGCAACATACAATAATGCAATGCAATATGAGAAGGAAACAAGCTCATTTAACAGGGAAAACAAGTACGAACGCACATATCCAACCCAACAACGGTCAAGACAGTTGTACAAATGTTTTGTTATCAGTGCTGAAGAGATCCACAAGTTTGTGATTGATGACAAGGGTTAAAAATGATGCCCTGAGAAAGGATACATGCAAGGGGAAATGACAATGGACATGGGGTCCATGAAAAGTGTTTGTGCGCAATGAAACAACACCAGGCAACAAAAGTGCCCCAGAGTACAGACGAAGCAAGCAGCTAGCTTTGTGAATGGTTGTGAATCCGGTGATCCGCGAGTCGTATTAATCGGGGAAGATGTGAGACAAACCAACAGGATATGGAGAAAATACCATGCGCAAGACACAAGTTTCAGCCGTAATAAGCAAGTTACCATTTTTGTAGGGTTTTTTACTTTTTAGGATTTTTTGAAAAATTTTGCCTTGTTTTTGGATTTTTGATATATATATATTGTTTTTATTGTTTTTCTTTCCAAACCATGGTGAACAGTAGAAGAAAGTAGAAGAAGAAAGTGAAGGGCCTAGGGGCAAAAAAAGTGCCCTAGGTGGAAGAAAGGAGAAACAAATGACAAATAATGTCCTTGTTTAGTGGAAAAATTAAGAAAAAATAATTATTTGAAAAATAATTATTTATGAGAGTGTGGAGAAGAATAAAAATTGCCAGGGAGCAATAAAATTGCCCTGAGGGAGAAGAAAGGGGTATCAGATAGCAAAAAATGCCCCAATACGGTGAAAAATAAGAGAAAAATAATTATTTAATAAAAATAATTATTCCACAGTGAACAGAGGAGAAAACGGTGATCGAAACGGGCCTCCCAGCCTTCCTGACGGTGAAAAACAGGTTAATATACCCCACCAGGGGGGGTAAAAACATTGTGACCAATTCATTTTAACTGAGCAGTTTAGAAAATTTACTGTGAGGCTCTGACACTGAGGAGAACCATGGTGATCGCATGAGACCATTTGAGGCACGCAGATGCAGTCTGGGGGTACCAGCGGCATGCAGACGATGGCCCCTTTGTGAGTATCAAAACCTTGCTCGTTAATTTTTGTCATTAATGCCTTAATTTTAGCTTTTAGCCATAGGAAAATGTGTAGGCATGCCTGCGCGTAGGCGCAGGCATTGGATAGGGGCGCAGGTGCACATTTTGGGGGTGCAAGCATCTTTTTGGGGGCGCATGCGCCAAAACAGATGCACGCACATGCGTTGGCACAAATCACACACACACACACGCACATGTGCACACACAAGCACATGTGTGTGCATGCGCACACATGGGAAATGGGGCACACACGTGAAAAGCATGGTGCAGGCATGGAGAGGGAAAGTGCACACATGGGGGCATATGCACGCAAGCGCAGGCACCCAATGTGTGGTGCACACATGCCAAAAAGGGCACGCAGGCACCCGAAAGAGGGTGCATGTGCCAGAAGACACATGCGCGCAAGCGCAGGCACCAAAAATGTGGTGCACATGCCAAAAAGGGCACGCAGGTGCCCTAGACAGGTGGAAAAAAGATAGGAAAGTGTCAAAAACATGACACTTAGAAGAATTTTTAGGATTTTTGGGTTAACCCTAAAAGATGAGATAGATTTTTAGAAGAAATGCTAGGAACTGATGAGCGGTGTGTTATTTTGTAGAGATGACTACCAGTTTTGCAGATGCGGGAGTGACATACCCAGATTGCAGAGTTAGAGGGTAGTATGCACCGGCGTGACTGGCGAGCCATGGCGATACTACTTGAGGTGGTGGGGCTAGGCCCCGTTTCTCGGATGCCATCTATCATACTAGATCACAACCTTTTGACTGTGCTAGCCGAGCGATGGCATAGCGAGAGTCAGTGTTTCAGACTGCCCACAGGAGAGATGACGGTGACTATTGAGGATGTTTGGTGGATCCTTCGCGTGCCCATGATGGGCATGTTGATCAAGTACAGCTTTGATGCAGGGCTGATTAGAGCAGCTTGCAGTGCCCTATTTGGTGTTGACGATATCCCGCATGACGGGATGACTATAGCATTACATGAGTGCATCTCTGACCCCACATTGCATCGGGGACCTCTCTACATTATGGCTCTTATCAGTGGGTTCCTACTCACTGATAAGATAGGGACTTCATTCCTGAGAGGACTACTACCATTGGTTCATGGCATTTACAGCGGTGAGAGATATTGCTGGGGGTAGTGTATACTGGCCCATTTATACTGGGATTTGCACCTGATTACATACCATGGTCAGAAGACCATGGGGCCAGCCTCATTATTACAGATATGGTCGTGGGATCATATTGTGATCGGACGCCCAGTGGGCCCTTTCCGTGTCTGAGATCCTGAGGAGCCATCATATATGGCTGGGTAGCAGCTGGTGGAGATGTACGTGGCCATCTTGGTAGCCTATTCAGATATAGGTGGGAGTTTGATGAGCTGGTAGTGATAGACGTCATATGGCAGCCATATAGGCATTTCCAGTGGCCAGAGGATGCCACAGAGCTCAGTGTGTGCCTGGTGGAGCACTTTCTTATTGGCAGCCGTAGCTATATCATGGAGTTGTATCATGTGGATAGGTGCCAGCGACAGCTTGGTAGGGTACAGGGGGTCCCCCAGCCAGATATCTGGCATGCACGTAGGGACTTAGAGAGGCAGACCATGGGGCCTCGTATACTGGTGGCCGAGCTAGGGCTAGTTTCACACAGGTGGTCCCATAGGTATGGGACCCATTATGATAGGTGAGAGACCCAGGACCATAGCTGAGTATGCAGCGTGGTATGCTACAGTATTACCCCGGCGGCTCACCATTCCAGAGGAAGGTTGGGTAGCAGGCATTCACCCACCAGTAGAGATATGGCATGGGGCAGAGCATAGGGTGAGGGCAGTGGCACTAGGGCCAGACCCAGAGGATCCCTTTGATGGTATCCCACATGATGGACAGGGTGCCCCACAGGCACAGGGACCGAGGCCGTAGGGCCCAATACAGGAATCATTGCAGCCACCCAGAGGTAGGGTCTTTGAGCAGGGACAGTCTTCTAGAGCACCTCAGGGACCAGTCCCTGAGGCACACATAGCCTCCCAGCCAGTGGCACAGATAGCCACAGTACAGGTGCAGTTACAACAGGCTCATAGCCAAGAGAGATGTGGCTAGAGCAGAGAGAGATGAGGCTCGAGGCTGGTGCGTGATAGCCGTAGCAGAGAGAGATGAGGCCCGAGCTCACATTGTGACTTTACTTTTAGAGCGGGATCAGGCTTGGGCCTAGGCTAGCCCAGGAGATGACAGAGTAGCATGGCAGAGCCAGATCTAGGAGACAACAACATAGGGGGCTCAGATATTGAGCCTTCTTCATCAGTCCCAGTCATAGGTGCAGATGGTGGTTGTATAGAGAGATCATGTATATGCACGATCACAGGCCTTATTAGCACAGAGGGACCAGGCCCACGCCGAGCTGCAGACTATGATGACAGATAGAGAGAGAGAGAGAGGCTACTACCTCTAGATAGGCTGAGGCAGACCTGGGCTGAGTGATAGGTGAGTGAGATACTACCCTTCAGGTAGTGCTCACCTTCGGGAGATGCGGACCTGATACGCGACGCCACCAGGCTTGGTGGTGAGGCCCTCTTCTACAGGACTACTTATTACAGAGTGGTTCCTACCAGAGTAGTGAGTAGCACTACCATAGCTATCAGGGTCAAGTGCATCAGGCTCTTGATCACAGAGATCCGGCCATTCCACCAGATCAGTTAGATTTAGCCTTTACCAGAGCAGCCGGTGAGACCAGTGCCATCCCAGCCTCCAGTGTTCCATCGTCCAGAGGACAGATCTGGGAGCCCTGGTGAGGGCAAGAGTCGTGATTGAGATCTACAGTTTTATTGTACAGATTCTTTATATGTATGCCTCTTATGAAGGTTGATTTTGATGTATAGTTGATTATATACATGTATTTTGATGATGCCTCATGATGAAGGCTTGATTCTTTCATGCCTCATGATACATGCCCCTTTTTTATGGCATTGTGTATCGATGATGTATTATATTGAGTACCTAATCTAGACATTGTATGTATGTGGACAAACATTTTTGATGTATCATCTTTGTACGCCTCAGCTGAAGGCATTTTTGATATAGAGCACTGATTTGTATCCATTTTTGATATAGATGTATATTTGACACACATGTATATATATATATGAGGATTACTTTGTTTTGGCTCAGATACACATGGTTATGAGATGATGTATGTCATTGTTTTTGTACTCTAATGCATCCGTGATACAAGTGGGCATAATTTCTATGATGTGAAATACCCCTCAAAAATTAACTATGTTGATTCTCATTGACATGTTGAATTTGTTTAAGAATTTAGCATCTATGGATGCATTGTGACATGAGTGGGCATACATTGGATTCTCTTTTGCATGTTGCATTTTCTTGATTCAACACTTATGATGATGATGTTATCTAGATTTCACATTTTGTATGTATCTGATTTCCGATGTTTGATGTATATACATGTGCTTGTGGATGTTTAGATGATAGATCCTTGATAGATGATATCAAATGTATTTACTCATGTGATTTTTGTTGATGTATATAGATGGGATGATATGATGATATTGGTGCAGGGGGGATAGATTTTTGATCATGTGCAACCCCTCTTGCCCCCATTGATGATACTCATATGTGATGATTAGCTTAGCATACATGCATGATGTAAAACTTAGCATTTTTTTATATATGATGTATAGATGATGTTAGATGTGATGATAATGATGGTAATGTGATGTAGAAACTATGATAACAAAATAGAGCACATGCAATAAACACAACCAAATGTCTAACTAAATAGTCAACCAAGAAATAATGCAATACACCATGATTCACCATGCTTTATTAGGGACAGAGTCAACATGGGACACCACCATATTATAAGACAAGAACATAATGGAGGCATTAACACATCACATCATGATCCTAAATAAAAGAAATGTTAGATACATCGATAGAGGCATCCAAACCACTCACTGAACATGGTTACAACCCAAGAATACAATGTTCATTCTAAGACAATATTAGGGGCTAACTCGGGTAATGACACATATAATGAGTATTCAGGCTCATGATTAGAATTGATGAAATCATTATTGTGTGAAAATAAATAGTACAAGTCAATAGTAATGAAGTACACACAGCCAACAATATAGGTTAGCTTCTTGTACAATACACATGGAAGTGGCCTTGATCATGAAACTTGTGAAAATATATCCCTAACCATGTAGTGACAATTTGGTTTAGTTAAGTGCAAGCATTATGAAGAGAAATGTAACTAAAATAAAGACATCTGGTATCCTTATATGAATGATGCCCTTTGGGAAATGATTAGTGTTGTTGGAAGAGATTCATTTCAGGAAAAATACCTTAGAGATGTTGCCTGTAAATGTGCTTAAATAATGTATATTATGAGAAGGGGCATCAAGTTGCAAATACCATTATTGCAATTATGACGTAACTTTTCAATCCCAGATTTTGATATAAGAAAACATATCTACCTTGTCTCTTATGAAAAATAGAGTTCCCAACTCAAAGTTCCTGAGCTAATACGAATGTAGTCATATTGCATGCAATGTATTCAAACTATTCTTATAGTTAGGTTCAGGCATACCAATTAACTTTATGGTAGTTGTGATTGAATCCTAAATGATATAGGATTGGGTAGTCCTTAACTATGCCTTCACAAGTAAGTTCATATTCATAATGTCTTGCAGTTCATGCTTTAGGAGTTCAAATTAGGCCTAGAGATAGTTTCCTAGGTCATGGTTTTAATGATATTAACAACTTTCAAATACAAATACCTGGGTTTTACGTACACAATTTTGGCTTTCCTATGTTATTAGAAGGTCATAAGGTCAAGAACTTTCAAACAATAAGTTGTGTTGTAGTTCTTGAGTCTTGTGTAAAACATCTTTGGGATTTATGATCTTGCATGAAGATGTGTTCTAGTAACTCTACAAATTGCTATGTTAAACCATGAACCTTTATGAGTAACTCACTTGTTGACTAATTATGATTGACAACTTGTCCATAGAGCTCAAATCTTCCACCTCTTGCCCCGAGTCACTTGGAAATACTTAACTTTTTGAGCAACATGGGTGATATACTTAAGTTGGTGTAAACCCTCAGTGATAGGGTTGAGTATGATAGTAACAGCATGAGAGGTAATTGATTTAGTATTTATTAGCAATGAATTTGTCACTTAGACCTTTCATGAAACTAAAACTTCACAATCCTATACCTGTGTTTAGTCTGGACCAATCCCTCAACACTACTTGGGATAGAAGGATATGATCAATAAGGGGGAATCCTACTGATAATTCAGGGGGTTTGATGCAAACCAATGCTATGTAAGATGTGGTTTCAGTGATCCTCCACGAATGATCAATTAATAAATTAATGTACCATCGAGATTGTATGTTGAAAAGTGTGCCACATTGAAGAACCACAATATCATGGGATCCCATGACTTCCATTACGAAAAAGTGATGTGCACAATGACAATGGAGCTTGTCTCAGTAATTAATACACACAGTAACATGCTACTTCCCTGTAACATAGAAAGAGAAACAAAACATGTAGAAGTATGTGAGAAATCTTGAATCCATTCAAATCTTCCACATAACCTGGATTTTAGATTCACTATATAACTTATAATGCACTTAAGTATTAGCCCCATTCATGGTAGGAGGAAACTATAAATTGGAACATGAACAATTGCAGATTGAAACTTATTAGTAATGATTGATCCCACTATTCAATACTAGTATGGTGTTGTTGGGCACTATAGGATTGTTCATTATATGAGTAGAGCTGGCTAACAATTTATAGAAGTAGGTAGTATCTAGATTAGGCATGAAAGAGGGACTCTTGAAGCTTAGGCAATATTTCTAGCCATTTTTGACAAGCAATATATGCCCTGATAGTAAGTATATTATGAATTTGATAAATGTGCGACAGTGCCATATTACCAATATACATTAGGGGGTGTAACCCATAATTGCATTAAGATTTTGACCATAGTGGTTGATTGCCACCTAGATTATACTTGAATTGTTTACCAATGTTGGATGAATTCTTTTAATCTATTAATATGGAGTAAACTTAATGAATTTGTGCCTAAATTTATTTCTAAATACATTAAAATTGCAAATGATGAGACCTTTGTGCTCATATAAAGTTAAATTATAATCTCTTTTTGAATCATGCAATCAAAACTTAAGTGATTTCTTAGTCTCTCAAAAAATGACGTAAGATTGTAGAAAACTGGGAGATATAGTATGCTTTCATGCAATTTCAGTTGGATATTGGTTTTTACCATCCATGGCTTCATCTTGAAGATTCTAGGTTTACCATCCCTATGATTTATTAACAATGCAGGTTAATGTGGTGGAAACGTTTGTCTTCACGCCTTTACTCATGGAATTCTTTTCCTGAAATCTGTCAAGAGTTGTTCTTGTTGTTAAAAAAAATTGAGTCCACGAGAATTGTGATTATTAGTAAAGACATTAATATAGAACAATTAGTGGTTATTTGATAATTCAATTGAGTAAATGCTAAGTATTATCTATGGTCCTGATGTGCTGTAAGGTACATGGATTATTCAAAGAAATGATATTTCCCTATTTTAACTGTATAATTACTAAGAAGTGAGTATTATGACTTTGTAATAGATTAACAGGTAAAGAGGCTAGTTTTCTAGGCCATAAATAAATCTGTTTCGAACACGCTTGATTAGCATCTAAATACTTTTACAAGCTCATTATTTTATAGAAGTGTCCAATTTTTACAAGGTTGGTTACAAAAATAGAGCAACATGTTGGGCGAATTACAATTATGGATCTGCCTGCAAATGAACTGATCAGTGGCTTTGAATGCATCCTATTGGGCATGGAGTATAATCTGCTATACTTAACAATTGATATGAACTTAGAAGAAAAACCCATGAGATTAAACTTACGAAGTATAATTACTACTACTTAAAATGCATTGTCTAGTGTTAATAAGTAAAGATATGTATTTCCCAAGACATTTAATGTGGAATACTGAATTAAATATGTAAGAGCATGAAATTCTTCACATGCAAAAATATGTACAATGAATGGAATGCCATCTATCGACATATCCCAATTTATGGAATGCATAGTTAAACCTGTGCACAAAGATTGTACATAAATTCCAAGCATACTCCTACCCTAATCTAACTAGAAACTAGGGAACTTTTGAATGTATACAACTGACATTAATTGGAAACATCAATAAATCAAAGATTTGTGACACATCCATTTTTTCAGAATAGCGAGCCTATGGTCAGCATGGCCATGAGTGTACCTACTAACTACTAAGGTCATTGCATTTGATTTACAATGGGACAATCAAGGCGGCAACTAAAAACAAGAAAAATTATCTTATCAAGTTGAAGCTCTCTAATCCCACTTGCGATCATCAACAATGAGAGGTATAACCATAGCAAGATTTTCCTTGGTACCATAATGTGAATAGTGCCTCGATGCTCATAGTGAAATAATGATCCAACTCCTCACTTTGAGCTATAGAAAGAGAAACCACCTATGATGTAAACTTGACCTATGGAAAGGTCATGGGAAGACTTAGTCAACCTACATTTATGTGAATTCTATCCATGATGATCTGAACTGGTCAGTATACAATGGAAAAGTGACAAGCGAGCATGGGAATCTACAAGTAACTCTTCCTCGCACCTGACCTCCCGAGGTCAATGTCGAGACAACCTAGTGGGGATTGAATATGATGGGGATGCAGATAAACTAGTTAGGAAATCTTATGTCTTCGATACGCACTAATGGAATTGCGAATCTAAGGAAAAGAAGGCCCTCCTAACCTGAACTAGCATGATAGATCGATTAGCGAGGATGACTGCTCGAAGGCTCCAATCAATATCGAGCTCTGGCATGATTCAATCTATAGGTTACGGGATACGTGGAAAATGACCTGGGATAGTTTCGTGTATATCTCCAGATAAGGTCATAAGTAGTGGTATGGTGGATATAATTTGGCTCTATGGGTGATTTTCTGGTCTAGTCTAGAAATCCTTAGCTTCGTTAGCTGCTATGTCTAACAAGGATAACTGTGCGATAATGATAGGTGGAAGTGGAGTGGATCTAAATACTAATGTAGCGTAAACCAACATCAACGTCAAATTGACCTGTTGGACTCGTTGGGTTGTGGGATTTGTGAATCACAACCGTAGATTCATGTGGTTGTTGTGGACCTTGCTATGGTCATGTGTAGAATTAGTCCCTAATCCCTAGTATCCAATAATCATATGCCTTCTTCAGCCTCTATGTTCAGAATTAACAGTTGTGTGATCTTTCTTAGAGTATCTTACAGGTGTTCTTGCAACCTGAATTCTTAAGCTAGTGTCTATGTCAGTGAGAATGTCTCCTACGCATCTGGCTATGGGACCAAAGGATCACAACCTGAATGTTTTCTCTCTTTCAAGCCCTTCTACAGTCATGTGCAGATGTTTTATCTAGGGTAATCTATAGTTTGGCTGGTTTGACCAGAATGTGTGTGCTTTTGGTCGTCTTCTATGTTTAACCCTCTTAACTGTGAGGCTGATATGCTTGTAAATTTGCCGTTGTTGTTTGAAGACTTGTATCCTAAGATTCTGATCTATATCAGTTATTCTATGACGTAGATTGGGTTGAGGCACGATAGGCTCAAATATGTATTCTCTGGGCTCTCTAGGTCCTGTGATTGTCATACAAAAGATTCAAATGATATAAAGCTAATTATGATAGAATAAATCGACTACGCAAAGATGTATTTACTCTATGTATATTCCTTTCTATTTTTGATATTTACATGAATGAAATTTGAAGAGCAAGCTACTCTAATATATCTAGAAATTGACAACTAATCTAATAACGAAATTAAAAAAAACAAAGCAGCCGAGTATAGCTACTTCACCTGTGTAGTTGTGAATCTATTCTAAACTAAATAACTGATCTAATCTATTTGAAAGACTCTCGATCCTACCTCAGAAGTGAGGAATGAATCATAGTTTCTCAGAAAATATCAATCCCCACAGCTTCCCTGGAAATATCGAAAGTAAAATTGACTGAAATGAAATGATTTACTACTCTATTTGATATGATTTTAACTAGAACTTTGAAAGCTCAGAACCTGGATTTTGCAGAACAGTGGTGAATCTGATGGTGTGTGTGATTTTGTCCCCTCAGTGTGATCTCCTCGTTCCTTTCATGCTCACGTGGATCCAGAAAAGTGTGTAATGCTAGCATCAACAGAAGTAGATATTAGGACAATGGTAGCTTAGGAAGACTGCATACAATGCGAGTAGGAGAGGGATAGCGCAAGAGAACAGAGCTTGGCTTATGCAATTCCTAGCGGGATTTATTGCGAGTCATGCAACATAAAACATCCAGAACATGAAACTATCCTATTTGACATGAAAAACCTGCAACTTTAATGGCTTCCTACTGAAAATTAAATTATCCTACTCCAATTGATTTGGATGAAATAATAACAACACTTGCACAAAGATGAATATGTGGCTTTCTAATAGCTAAACAATACTAACCATGCATATAACAAATGAAATTATGAATCCTAAGAAAAATTGAAAGGCTAAGCTATTGAAATGAGAAATTCAGAGGAAAATTTTGAGGGGCCATTTTGTTTAAGCACAAGCTAACTATTTATAGAATCCCATTTACCCAAAGGTGAAAACCAAATTGATCTCTTAAACCATAAACAATGCCAAAAACACTATTACAGGGAGCCAAAATCATTAGATACAAGCCAAATGTAGTGAAAAAAGCTGGTAAACGTTGAAAATTTACATGATTCGTGTTAAAAGATAATTCTAGAAAATGCATGAAGGACCGCCGCTCTGAGCAAGGGTGGCGGTTACAGGACCGTACCGCCCTGTCTTGGGCAGCGGTCATGAGACTGCCACCTAGGCAGGGCGGCAGTTTTGTCACTGAAGACCGAAAAAGGAAAAGAAAAGGAGGGGAGAAGGAGAAAAAGACAAAGAATACAGGGGCCTAAATGAGGCATGCGGGATGTTAACGCATACTTGGAGAGATTTTTTGAGATCCTAAACACCTTGCGAGGAGTCTTGTATCATCATTGGGGCACGTGTAACGTTGTTTCGGTGATGCAGTACCCTACAATTTTGGGTATGTACAGTCACTTCTAGGCAATTCTAATGGCATTCCATCTAGATATGAGATTACAAATATGTTTTCACTGTAGGCTTCATGAATCTAGAATGGGATGAGCCATAATGAATCAAACATGTCATGGTTTCCATTTGGTTCTCTTTTTTTTTCCCACAGTAGGACAAGGTATCCAACTTTGAATTCTCTTGCCTTAGCCTTTTTGTCAAATATATTCTTCACTTTCAGTTGCTTCTCTTTAATACGGTCTACCACTCAGAATCTATTATCTTCTAACTTCTCAAGAAATAGGATCTTCTTGTCGATAGAATCCTTGTATTGTTCATATTCTATTCCTTGGAGAATTTGAGAGCTGGAATTTCAACTGTGATGGGAATTTCAGCTTCGACTCCATACATCAGCTAGAATGGTGACATACCTATTACTTTCTTTGGAGTGATCCTGTCCGCCCATAGTGCATCATACAAGTTCTTGTGCCAATTCCTATGGTTTTCATCCACGAGCTTACAAACAATGATCATGATGTTCTGGTTACTACATTCAGCCTAACCATTTCCCTATGGATAGTAGTTTTACCGGTGGGATAGGGAGATTCCATATCTATAACAGAACTCAGTCAACTCCCTTGAAGAAAATAGGTAGCATTGTCTATGAAAATATTCTGTGGCACTCTGAAACGTGCTATGATATTCTCTTTCATGAAATTACATACCGTTTAGGTATTATCGTACTTGATTGGGATTTCCTCTACCCACTTTGTGAAATAATTTTTTTCTGTGAGCACATAGGTGTACCTCACACTTGATTGAGGATTTAGAGTACCGATGAAGTCTAGCCCCTAGTGCTGAAATGGTTCTTCAATGAAAACTGGCCTGAGCGGTAGTGCTGCAAGCTGTGATCTCCCAATGAATTTTTGACATGGTTCACAATTGGAAACCCATTATTTAGTATCTATAAAGAGAGTAGGCCAATAATATCTTTCTCAGAGAATCTTATGTGTAGTGACCATGGATAAAAAATTCTCACCACACACTTGGTCGTGATATGATTTAAGAAACTTCTCTTTTTTTCTTTGTCTACGCACCTAAGAAAACATCCATCAAGACTTCTTTTGTAGAGTGCGTGGTTCCAGATCACAATATTTGTTTCCTTCAGCTTGAGTGTTCTCTTTTTATTGTAATCAAGATGAGGGGGAAATGTTATCCAAAATGTGCCCTAGCTCATTTTTTGTGGCTAACTCCTTGTGTTCTTGCCTCTCTTGTGCCTCAGTCCATATTTTTTGATTTTAAGGCACTCAAGGCTTTCTGGAAATGGCACCATCAGATAGAGCTCTCTCTCAGCTTTCCAGAAAGGTAAACTTTGCCTCCTAACTCCTTATATTTTTTCAAGTTATGGCTTGATGGAGTTTTTGTGGAAAATTTTCCCATTTGAGGCCCGCAGCCAATAGGAACTCGACATGTGTCGAGGGAGGCTCGTGGGCGTCGGGGGCGAAATGGAAATTTTTGCTAATTTTTTGTAAAAGTTTCAAAGGCCAAAACCAGCCCACATAGCCCGCGTCCAATGGCAGTGAGCCACATGTCTTCGTGGATCAAAGCGGAAGAGGAGAGGGTGGAAATTTTGACTAAGTGTTTTTTGGCCGAGTTTTTAAAGGGGGCGAGTTGGAGGGTTGGCCCGAGCCAGCCGGAGGAGGACACGTGTCCTAAGGAGAAGGGGAAGTGCGGAGCTCGGGGAGGACTTAGAAAATTTAGCAAAAGTTTTGGCCAAAAAACTAAAAGGTAAAGGTTCTCCCTGCACCCCTGTTGACGAACCAAATGATGCCACGTGTCCCAAGTGGCGAGGCACGGGGAGAAAATGGGAAATTTTCCCAAAGTGTAAAAAGGTCAAATTTTCAAAGAAAAACCTGCGGAGAAGAAAGGAGAGAGAATTGCTCGATGAATCAGAGCTTGCCACGTGGCATCTGACTAGCGGAGCGCGGGGATTTTTTGAAAATTTTTCCAAAGACAAAAAAGATGTAAAATTTGAAATTTTTTCCCGCCGATCCGTTTTTGGGCCATTTCTGCCCTAAATCTTCAAACTATCATATCTTTTGATCCAGAGCTCGGATTTTTGTGTTCTTTATATCATTGGAAAGATGTTAAAATTATCTACATGATTCTATGTTAAATTTATAATTTTGGTTTAGTTTGGAGAGAGAAAATTTAAAAACAGTTCTGGTACGTGTCCATGGCCAGAAATGACATTTCAACAACCAAATTTAATACAGAATGGGTCGTATTCTTCTCCAATATGGTCAAAAATGACAGGGTATGGATTTGTAAGGTCCTCCATGCTGTTTTAATGCATTTTCCATCAATGAGGAATGGGCTCCCACGTTTTTTACATTTTCTCTCTCCTGGGCTCGACCCATGCATTGTAAAAGCCAGATTTGGCTCATTTCTTCATGGTTGAACACTTTTTGGCATTGCAAACTTCTTCTTTCACCTCCAGCGAGTGATAGTTGTAAGAATTGGACCTTTTTCATAGTTTGTAACAGGTTTATACCTCTTTGATGGTGGAATGCAAGAGATTTTTACATGGAATTGATAGTGCAAACTCTGTGAATGCTTTCAGTCCTCTGTTTGTATTGTTGTACTTCATTTTAAGACCTCTAATTACATCTA
>JAHRHJ020001143.1:0-31920 GCA_019776745.2 Taxus chinensis
CTTATTTTGGTTGGTCAAAGGAGGGTGAGAAAATGCTTTAATTTATCACTTTTTGCTTTTTGGCAAAAAGGAAAATTTGGTCCCATAGCATCACTCAAATCTGATTGGTTCTTTTGGTGCTTACGTGGCTTCTTCTAATTGGATGGGGTGTGGCGGGTTGGTTTTCTCAACTTGATCTTTTTAGCTACTTTGGTAAAAAGTTTGAACCCAGCCCATGGCCCCGCTAGGTTTTGATTAAAGCAAATTTTAAGTGGCAGGGAAAAAATCTTGCCTTGACCCCACAGGAGGACACGTGGCAAAGCTAATGGCGGAGATGCGGGCCTTCAGAGGTAAGTTGGATGTTTTTCCCTTTTGGAAAAATGGAGTAAAATTCTAAAATGGAAGCGTGCCCCCACCAAATAATTTTTTAAGCCTTAAGGTTTTTGAAGTTGCGCCATAATGACACGTGGCGAGCTCACGCTCATTCAAAGTCTCAACTTTTGGGGATCATCTCAAGATGTGCCATTGTGACACATGGCAGTTTTAAAAGTCAAAGGGGCAGGGAAGCGGACCATCGGAGGCAACTTGGATTTTTTTCCTATTGTCATCAAAACGATTAAAATATCAAAATGGCCCGCAAGCCCAACAAGAAGGAGGTCAAAGTTGGCATTGAAAATGTCAAAAGGTGGGGAGGCGGGCCATTGGGGGAAACTTGGATTTTTCCCCTTTGAGATTCAAATGACTAAAATCATCAAAATGAGCTGTGGGCCTGATAGAGAAAATTCTAAACTTTCTCCAGTCAACGGTGGAGGTGTGGACCTTTGGAGGAAAATTGGAAAAATTTTGTTTTGTGGAAAAAGGAGTTAAAAGTGAAAAAGGAAGCGTGGTTCCGATGGGACCCACATTAGGACACATTTTAGGCCCATTTTTCAAGGGTAGAGCTATAGGGAAAACTTGGAAAGTTTTCCCTTTTCCAAAAAAGAGGTGAAATGGTAGAATTGGGCCACAGTTCCTTTGGGACCCACCTTAGGACACGTGTCAAGCTCATTTCTCAAGGGCGGAGCTACAAAGCAAAATGTGAAAAATTTACATTTTTCCAAAAAATTGTAAAAGGAAAAAAGAAACCTGTAGATGAATTTTGAAATGGATCTCCCACGTGTACGGTCCAAATTCAAAATAGAAATCAATGGCAGCTGTGCATCTGTATCTGATTTTTTTCCATTTTTGCTCCAGAGCTCCTGGAAGTGAGAGTCTTCATGATTTCTCAATATTTCTTGCATGCCAAATAGGGAAGGGGAGTTAATTTGATATCTGAGTTTGGTGAGGAAGATCTGACCTCTGGGCTCGTTCCGGTCTTCTGTTTTTCCTTTCCAAGCACGTAAAGAACCAGATTTGACAGATTAGGGGTGGAAGTGGTTAACGAGTAGAGGGAAAAGTGATCTACTAGAAGAAGGAGTTGAAAGTGGGAGATATTCGAAGAGATCCACCCCTTGAGAACCTGACAACGTTTTACAGATCTGATTCTGGGAATCGCGATCGAAATCATGGTGAGCACTGGTGCATTCAATGTTTGGGTTTTTTGGGGGAAAAGGCCCTGTTGTAAAATGTTATAAATAGGCATGATTTTTCCATGAAAATGGTTGGAGGTTGGAATGTTGGAGTGTTAGAGGTTAGAACTGATTTTCTAAAAAAGCTTGATAGAGTCCGTCTTTCTGAGGGATTGTTTAAGAAACTCGTATATCTCTTTTTACGTTAAACTTGATCATGTCAAGTTGGTTGTGAGTGTCTAGCCATTGACAATTTCTGAGATTGTTCTAGAAACTTTCCCCTACTGATAAGTTTAATCAAATTTGAGTTATTCTGTGTTGACTCTGAGAAATTAGTGTCTGATTTGTTTCAGAATGTCTGCAAATCGTTCTCTTTGTTCCTATTGCAATCTTATACTGAATTTTTTGTGAAATCACACAGGATCTCGTCCCTGTGACAGTTTAATGGTCTTTGCAATTTCATTTCAAGAAGAGCCTTCATCTTGGATGAGATAAACAGATTTAAAATCAATTCACTGTCATTTGTTGATAAAGATTGTCTGTAAGTCTTCAGGTGTACCTTAGGCGTGGTTAATCAGAAACTATAGTGTTTAATTGAGTTTTCCAATTCGAGCCTTCATATTGGAGTCTTAAAGATTATGTGAAAATGTGCTGATTTGGGCCTCCATTGAAGCACACCTTCTGGTTGAAGGAATATCCTACTGTTTTGAAGCTTTCTACTATGAATTTTTTCATTATTGTAAAGTCCCTCCAAAGATCTGGTATAATCAACTTTATCCTGCTTCACCTCCCACCAAATATTCATTTAAAAAAAACCAATCATACCCATACTACCCCTGTTTGTCATGTGTATACAAATGCATAATTTTCATTACCAAAATATGCAGAAACAATCAGGTTTTCATTGTCTTTAGTGGCCTGAACCTTGCTTAGAAAATATATCCATTATCTAGAGTGACAACTCGTGAGAGTTAGGTTTTGTTGCATTGATCATATTTTCTCCAAGGTATTCTTAATAATTTCACAAGGAAGGATATCTCCATCTCCTCCACAAAAAAATAGGCTGCAAAAAGGGTCCTCTCACCCTGGTTGAAAGGCATAACCATAAAGTAGTGAGGATAGGTCAAATCCTCTTGAGGGTGCTAGCCATTTCTCCACATATGAGTGACAAAGAGCAAGCTGCATTTCATCCCCGGCTACAAAATGACACACTACATGCTTTTCTTGTCTCTAAGCTTCCTGCCAAACCTGTGATGTTGCTCAGCTTCTGAGGGAGAATCAATTTGGGTACCAATAGTATTGAAGCAACGAGCAGTTGGATGTTGAGTTATTACCACTTTAGAGTGCTTTGCATGGTGAAGAAGTGAAGAATGAGGAACAACAAGTTGAGAAGATGGATGAAGAAACTAAAAGTGAATAGGAATCTTGTAAAGAGACTCAAAAGTATCAACATTTTTTAACTAAGGTTTTATGCTCATGTGTGTTTGTAGGTACTCTTGAAGAAGAGGTGAAAAACATTGAAAGAGCAGCTCATATAAGAGGTCAAATGAATAGGCAAAGAGAAGACACCCTCAGTTTTGAGGACCAAGACAAGAAGAAGAAGATAAAGAGAAAGAGTGAAGATCAAAAGAAGAGTGTAGCTGATGAAGATGAAAGAATGCAGTAGTGAAGGGAAGGAATTTACAAGTGGAGCACAATTGAAAAAAGAAGAAGAGACTTATTGTACATAATTCTATTCTCTCCATATGGGGAGCATGATGCAAGAGAATCAATGTAAATGACCTTATTTTGGCTTGATGAGGTCTCATAGGGTGTATTAGGATGCTTATGAGTCATATATAGTCCATTTGGACCCTTAATGATGTAATAAGTGGTATTTTAGTGGTTTCCCTCCAAAAATCACATTTAAATATTCAAATTAGCCTTGCATTACATCCTAGACCTAGGTGTTAGAATGTTAGTCATTTAGGTGTTAGTATAGGCCTAATGTTAATAAAATAAGGTGGTCATGTCATAAATTCTCTCTCTTTACCCTACCAAGATGTAAACTCACTATGATAATCTTTTACTAGGGTGAGTCAGGTGGTGGAAACCTAACCACCTCTCCTCCTCCTTAAATCATGCTAAGGAATTCAAATTTAGGTTTTTGAAGGTTGGTAAGAGAGGTTTTATAAGAAGAACAATTTTTGAATCAATGCCTAAGAGGCTCATGAAGCTATGTATATTAGGGCTTATCAATTAAATAAGGCTTCTTCTTGCAAAAAATTAGCATAATTGCTTATTGACAATATTGTGAATGAATATTTGAGACTGTCTCATGAGGGTTTCTCATTTGTATGTGTTGTTTGTGAATGAATATGGTATAGAATGAAATATTTATCATGTTTATAGGTGTTTTAAGGATATGTGTAGGTCTATGAGGATAGGTAGTGAGTATGAAGTAGGTATGCCAATTGTTTGTGATATTTCATGTTGATTTAAGGAAGAAAAAAATTCATAAATTGAATTATATTCAATATAAAGAACTAAAATTTGGTGTGAGGGTAGTGTGAGACATGAAGAAATTTTTTATAAAGTTTCAAAGAAAATGAATACGTTTAAATAGGTCAAACATAGAAAAATCAGTCATAAACCTCTATTTTGTGTAAGGAAGAAATCACAAAATCTTATGGATCTGGTTGATGGAATCAAAATTTATTAAAACACTCTAAAGATGATTTTTTTTTCATTAAAAAAAAACTTTTCCAAGTGAAATGCGGTTTTGAAAGTTTATAAAACTTGAGTTATGAATTTTTGAATGCTCGTTTCCGTGTGATTGTCCCTCTTTTTGACAAATTTCTAAAAACTAGACAATTTTTGTTTTATGAAGTGGGTTCTTGTAACAATTTGACTGTATGGTGTTTATAACCATAAAAAATTGTGGGAATTTTTTATGATGAAATACACATGTGGGAGAAAGATATGATCAAGTTTCATTTTTGAGCTCTTGAAAGACCAAGAAAGTGAAAGATGGTGTTGGGTGAAAATAATAAGTAGTTGGAGCATAAAAATTAGTATAAAGAACAAGATCCATAAAGGGTACTAGGATATGAAATT
The DNA here is from genome assembly GCA_019776745.2 of Taxus chinensis. NCBI lineage: Eukaryota > Viridiplantae > Streptophyta > Pinopsida > Cupressales > Taxaceae > Taxus > Taxus chinensis. The sequence goes on from JAHRHJ020001143.1 coordinate 4,623, forward strand.
ATTTTTGATGGGTTGTTTATTGTTTTCTCCAGACATGGATGCTTGAAGGGCAAATAGGGTTATTAAGGCTACTGCAAAATTGTTAAAATGTGAATAAAAGATGATGGCTAAAGTGTTGTGGTCTGAAACTTCATAGGAACCTAAATGGGGAAAATGGGTATCCAAAAAGTGTACCAAGAAAACATGAAAGCAAGAATTGGGTGATATTTGTTAGAAAACCCCCCTTTTGAGGGCTGCAAGGCTATATGGTGGTCTAAAATGAAAATTATGAAAAATGGATGTATGAAACTTTTTAAGTAGTTTCGAAATGTTAGATAGATGGTGTTGATCATGTTTAAGAGGGTTTTAGTATTTGGTAAAATCATTTATTTCATTTTGGTTTATTGAGCAAGATTTAGCTTGTTACAAGGTGATGGCTCATAGTGAAAGGTGACTAGAAAAGTTGAATTTGATGCTTCTAATACATTTGTGAGTGTTATATAAGGATGGTATGTAGGGCTATGCATTAGGAAACCAAATATGCAACAATTTCTCAATATTCAAATAGAAAAAAGGACAAGTGGTAATATCAATTTATTGTGAAATGGAAGAACATTATAGAAAAAATATCAACAAGGGCCTAATTTGAACCAACAATATATAATTTTTCAAACACACCAATTTCCACTTTGTATTCCTGAAATGTCAACTCTTTTGCATTGCATTAAACATCTATACAGGTTTATTTTCAACTCGGAAGTGACAGGAAACAAGACTGGTTTGCTCTAGGCGAGACCACTGGCTGGGGTGTAGGAGCTTCCAAAGCTTCAAATGGAGGCAACGTCCCTACATTTTCTACTGATGTTGGTTGCAACTGGGCTCTGCATGGCATCCAAACAACATTCCATGATAATGAGAAGAGATCCTCTACTTCGGATCCATCCCAACACCCTATATCTCCCTTGAAGCTGAAGGGATTAAACGACATTGGCCGAAAACCTAGAAATATAGGGGATACTGGTGATGGAAATGCCCTATCCTTTGGGTGACCTGGTGTTGTTGAAATCCTTCATATGGAAATCACAGCTGCTCGTGATTGCTTAGGGGGAAAATCCAGTTGATCTGATGGTGGTTCTTTTAAAGAGGCACTGAACGTAAAGAAATCTATCATATACCCTGCTGAAATTCCCCCTAGTATCACTTTTGGCGAGGAGGTTATTGAATCTGAGGTTTTTTACTAGAAAAATGCTTTGATTTGTAGATTTGGGGGGTTTTGGCCTACCCTACAAGTGTTGCATGCTTGGATCTCCAAACACTGGAGCCCGCTTATAGACGGAAGGTTGGACCTCTACCCCTATGCGAAAGGTATTTTTATTGTTGTTTTCTCTTCAATACATGACAAGGAAATCATAGAGTCAAAACTATGGATTTGTCAATCACGCTATCTCATTATAAAACCATGGTTTCCCTCTTTTAATCCGCTCACTGAATCCTTCTCTTGTAAACCTGTATGGATTAGATTTCCCCATCTACCCTTGCAATTTTGGTCCAGTGAATGTCTGGTCTCCATTGGAAATGCCTTGGGACATACTATTTACATTGATTCTCAAACCACTGGTTATACCCATACTACCTATGCTAGGATCTTAGTTGAATTGGATACCTCTCAAAACCTCCCTGCAAGTATAGATCTTAAAGTTCAAAACAAAACTTGGTCACAACCATTAGATTACGAAGGTATACCCTTCAGATGTAGAAAGTGCTTTGGCTTAGGACACACTACTGCCGATTGTGGGTTGGCAAAGCGCATTGAAAGAAAAAATTAGTGGAAATATGCTCTGCAAGAACATATGGTTATAGACGCTAAGGAGGATCTTTCAAATGATGATTCTGACGATGACTCTGAATCGGTTCCGGAAACTCCTATCTCAGAAATATTAGTTGTTGACAATAAGAAATCAGCTGTTCCAGCTGATAGCATGGCAGAAAAGGAAAATACCCCTCCTTCATATTTAACAGAAAAAAAATGTTTTTCTGCCGATTAATTCTATTGAAGTAGATCTTCCTGTTGAGGAGGTCTCGGAGGGTTGGAAAATGGTACACAAAAAGAAGAAACCTATTAGAAAGAATACCGGTTCTCCACCTATATGATGGTTATTTGTTTTTGTGGTGCAGTTGATGTTTCACTACAGTTTGCTCTTCTGGTTTGGCATTGCATTTTGTTTGCTACGCACCAGCTATTTATCAGCTGATCTGTTGTTGGTTTGGTTTTTTTCTGGGCAGGTCTTTTCCTGCTTCTGGATGTTCATGTTCTATTTGGATTTTGATCTTTTTATTGTGCTTTCACTGTTTTATTCTGGCTTTTTGAGCCCTCTTGTACAAGGGTATAGTCCCTTTCAAAAAACTATTTATCCATAATAATAATAATAATAATAACATCTATACACAAAAAAGACAAGCTGTAATATTGAATTTATTCCTAGGGAATGCAATATAAAGAAAAACATTTAAAAGTTTTGTACTCATTTTTATTTCTTGTCCACATTAGTATTTTGATGAATCTGGAGTTTTATGTTGATTTATTTTCTAATTTATATGTTCTTTTAACTTTGAAGCAAACATAATATGCAACCTTCTTTACCTACATTCAAATTTCAAACACATAAGATCAGATGATGAAAATCTAGCCATCAGGGATTTCAATTTTCATAAATGTTACTTTTTCCATATGAGCTATACATTTGATTTGAATAGCAAGTCATATATTTCGTCCCTTTTAACTGAATTTCTGCTCATACAATTTTCCTTTGCTTTCAAATCAATGGATAGTGTAGGATCTGAAGGATGTGAAATTTCTCGATTTATTATTTTTGTTGATTTGCTTAACTCTATTCACTATTTTCCAGTTTTTGCGCACATTCTAGTGTAGATTGATATGCTATTGGTCTACTTTTCTCTGAAGATATTGAGCTTTATGTGTAAAAAATAGTTTTTTTTGTTGTTATACTCTTTCATATTGGCTCTAGGGATGTTCATTGGGGTTTGAGACTGGTCGGTATCTTCCTTTGTGTATTTGACTCATGGCTATTCGTAGTATAACTCTATATATGCATTCTTCTTACTAATTTTACTTATGCATATTATAGCACCCTATTCTTTATAAGACTCTGGAAGAATTAGTATTCTTATAGCAGCTTACCATGTTTGTTTTGCATGCCATTCATTTGCATTTTTCTTTTGCTTGGTCCGTCATTTTGCATCCTATGGATTTTTGTAGAGGTCAGTCCTTTTTATTCTAGATTATTTATTTCTTTGCAGATTATTAGGAGTCATTTGAAAATTATTTATTTCTTTGTAAGAAAAAAGTGGAATACTTAGAGAACTATGAACATAGATGTTTTATTAAGTGGTTTTCCTTATTTTCTATTATATAAAAACTTCATGTGAGGGTTATTAGTGACTGGTCAAGAAGATAAAGCATATTTGAGCCTGAGGCATGATTTCTTCAGTTTTAGGTGTTTCAATTCTAAGATTTTCCAAAACAAAGATTTCTAAGTCAGGAAAAATTGACCATTGGTCATGAAGGAACACCGTGCAGTGACAAAAAAAAGTGCAATACATTGGACATAGTAGGGAGTGTTCCATCAAAGAACATATAAATTACAAAAAGAGAGCATACTGATACAGTATTGGCCTTGATATATCTTAATTATGCTAGGTCACCAAGGAATCGACATTCACCATAATTTGGGTGAAAATGATGTTCCACCTTCATTACAAAATATCATACCCTCATTCATAGATGTCAATAGTGCCATTAGGAATCAGTCACGTTCCACACCACCACCTTGTCCTTTGTCGTTTGTGTAAAAACTAGCATTTGATACTCTTCTTCATCACTTCATAACATTTGAGATGCAATTCCACGTATTCAGAAATGGGAAACCCTTATGTGTCTAAGTGATGCATGCCTTCTTGTTCAACTAAGTAATTTCCATTCCTCCCATTTTTGTTTGTAACAAATGACCTTATGGACCGCCACAACCTGAATAAGTTAAAATCATTGAACCTTCTTGTGGCTCATTCTCTTGCACGATTTATTAAGTAGAGCCAGGGCCAAATTAAAGGTTAGGAGTGCCCTAGGAAATAAGTGAAGTGGGCGCCCTTCTTACAGTTTTAATTAATTTTTTTCCCATCAAATAAATAGAAGTTATGCAAATTATCTTATTATAAAATACGTATAACGATTAATAAATCACTAATTTAGAGAATTTGGTATGTAAAAGAAATAAATATATCATATAAAATTTTCAAATAAGGAAACGTAATAATTCATTGATGGAGATAATTAATCACTAGAGGTGATTAAAATGCAACAAATAATATTTTTTATACAAGGTTCGTTACTCATCTTATTTACCACTATCAAGTAGGTGGTGGGACTCAAAACTAAACAAAGCATCATTTTTTTGTAAATCAATAAAAATTCCTAGGTAGCTCCCATGATTTTGTGAAGAGTGGTATCTTGACCAAGTGTACTAATTCCTCCATAAATAAGACATTTTTCCTAAAATATTAGGAATAGAGAATTAAATAATTATTTCCTTCAATTATACTTCACATTATAAAAAATATATGATTTTTTTCTTTAAAATATTATACATTTGAATTATCTAGAGCTACATTAGAGAATGGGTAAAAATACAAAAAAATTGTATTAGCTTTAAAATATGCATATTTATTTTGTTTGCAAAAATATTATAGTACATTTTTATGTGTATGCATGAAAATTATGTTACTCTATAATAATATAAATAAAAGGGTCAAGTATGCGTGAAAATTGATGATGTAAGGATGTAAATTTGACCGGGAGAAATGCCCGTCAAACCGTAAAACGTAGAAAAACAATCATTCGATCCCGGAGATGAAATTTTCTCTAAAGACAGAGAATTCAAAGATGTTACAAGGCTCAAATACGTTCTTCAGAGCTACATCCATTCATTTTCTTCAAGTATTTAGGGCAAAAACAAAAAGGGCAGCAAATCCCGAATGTAAAAACGGAAATAACGGGAGAGCTTGAGTTTTTAGATGAATAGAGAATGGGAGACCCAAATTACAGACCTTTACGTGATCATCGGCCCAAGGAAAGATTAACTATGGTGGAAAAAGGAAAACAAAGACCTTTTGGGCACAAATCAGGGGGATAAAATGTGACAAAGGTTGTAAAAGGACAAATTTCAAAGGCAAAATGGGGCGAGACTATTTTGAGCACCAACAACTTGCATCCACATAGTGCCATGGATCAAATCTAGGATATCTGCATCAACACACACAACATAGGGGGAGGGATTCTATTCTATTCGATGCACATATGCTAGTACATTTTTTATAGTTACTATTGCTTGCTACTTTACAAAGTGTGACTAGCACAATAGCACCTAGGGCATGACATGGACACATACACTAGAAATACATACAGGTTTGATATGTAGTGCAGCGCTCAGTGATTAGACCACAAGTTTGGAAAATGGGGTCAGTCCAACCCATTCATTCTACATCTTTTATTTTTCCTAGGGTTTGATGCTTCCTTTTCTCTTACAGGTAATCACATCATTATTTAATACATCCACCGCAGCTTTGAATATCTAGTGCAATAGAAATATGGTATTGCAAATCATCTTACAACCATACAAAATTAAGATTCTCAGCATTTATAGAGATTAGGGTGCCTAATTTGCAGACCAAGGCACCCAGGGGCACCCCTGTACCTTCTAGGGCACCTCAGTCAGCTCAGATCCTCTAGATCTGACCTTCGCAGGACCTCTGAGTGATCGTTCTTGCTTCTAGAATCCACTGTCATTCCTGCGACACTTTGTGATAGTATTCTCTAATCAGCTAAGTCATTTCTCCTCTCTTCTCTTGCATAATAGGGTTTTATTTCACTTAGAATAATTGTTTAAGATTATTCCATATTGTTTTATTGCATCTTTACAACGTTTTAGTCCTCCTAATTTTATTAACTATCATTATTATTTATTCACCATTTAGCAGGGATAATTTTAGTGGTGAATATTTGTAATATGGCGAATATTCCATTTTTGAAAACTTTGAAAAGGTGAATTTTCTGGCGCGGTTCAGTGACCTGTTCGCCTAAAAATTACAGTTTAATTTTTTTTAGGGGTCAGCTTCGCCTACCCTTGAAACTATCCCCTATATAATCCTAGATTATTCACCAGGTAGAACACTAGTAGATCACTCATACCACCTGGGGGCATATGTATTATGAAGTACAGTAAATGCATGACAGGAGGGTAGAGGCTACAGATGTGTGACAGGAGGGCGGAGGCTTCAGGCGAGCGACATAGAGTTTGTTGACGCGTGACATGGAGAGTTTGTTGACGTTCAATAGGAGTGTGGAGGAAGTAGATGCACGACAGAGAGTTTGTTATCACGTGACCAGAGGGCAGAGGTTGTAGACACGCAACAGGAGATTTGTTGTCATGTGTCAACAACCTTGTTGATGTGTGTCAATGAGCCTCCCTGATGTGCTTCAACCACCTTGTTGACGCATGTCAACAAGGGTGTTGTCCAAGGTCATTGACGCGCGTCAGTGAGGTTCATTGAAGCGCGTCAACCATCTTGTTGACACGTGACAGAAAATTTCCTATCACACATCTGTAGCCTTCTATCACACCTCTTAAAAATCAGTTGAAAATTTTGTTGCTGGACCCCCACAAAATTCACCTTCCCGCAAAACCGGTTTCGAGGATATTCATTAGCTATTTTCCACCTTTGATTTATAAGAGGTCTCTTAAAATGAACCCTGCCATTTAGTTAATTTTAGTTAATCAATATGTCTCTCATGGAGATAGACGATGACTTAATACTTCACACATGATGGTCCTTGATACCTTGGTGGCATGACTAGCTCATTTTAGCTTATTCTTTGTAGAGATTTGGGTAAAATAGGAGAGTCAGGATATGATGATCATTAAGTCAATCCTTGAGATCCAAATTTCACCTTTAAATATGATGACTCCTTCACAATTCAAATTTTTGATGAAGATGACACCTGGGTGTAAGCATCCTTATGGTACTTAGACACCTTTTTCTCAAGTATCTCCTCATGGAAATGGGTTTGCTCCTCTTGCTAGGGGATGAATCCTTGAATGAAATTTGAGGATGAGTTACATGTTCTTGACCTCCATACTTCACTGAAACACTATGAATCACATTTTATGATTAATGAAACTATTCTAAAAATCCATTCTTCCCATAGCTCAAAATTTAGGTCCTATTTTATTTTGAACTGGGGTAGGAAGCTGCAGAGTATTGCAGTACCTAAAGAAACATTAAAGACTTGAATCTTTGTTGATTATTCCACCTTGTAGATTATTCTAATAGCCTTCTAATGCCTATTTTTTTCATCCTACCTCTTTCTAGAACTCTTGGAATCATCCAAAGAAGTAATCTTTCATTGTTTTAGCTTTCATTCCCTGCACCAGAAAACTGGGTCTTAAACAAATTGCTCCTGAATGAGATTTTATTTCCTAAATTTACTAAGACATCTTCAATTCTCTCTAAATTCACACTCAGATGCTTTATATTTTCTCTAAAAACTTTCTAAGGGTGTTCAATTAGCTACGGAATGGCCAAAAATGGCCTTTTCAGGCCTTCAGAGGGAGTATCCTCTCATCAAAACTAAATGAGTTGATCAATCACCTTTTAGACACTATTCCCTACACACTGAAACACATTGAATGATCTTATTAGGAATTTAATTTTTTCTAGGCTAAAGGTTTAACTTATGATAGGCTGGTCAAATGATATAGAGTACCCTACAATCCTCTTTATATAACTTCAACTCAAAATACAACTTCCCCGATTCAACTTTCTCCTTTTCCCTTGTTTCAAGTAGGTCTAGTTAGGGTTTGAAATAAAAATTAATGATTTAATGTATTACTACCTATTTCATCCTTACATCCACCTTTCAACACACCCATACACCTTACTCAAACACACCTCAATGCTCCATCACTCATTTATCCATCATCTTGCTAGATTTTCAACTTTTAGATTTTTAAGACTCCTTGTTTGCTCAAGCTCTAACAATCTTGTCAACTTTTTTTTTCCCCTTCACATTTAATTTTAATCAATATTACTTTTACTCATCTCACTGGGGTTACCCCTATCCTAATCAATAATGAAAATCACTCAACTCTTCCTCTTTCACTTAAGGCTTTTCATACAAACCCTTACTCTCTTTAGGATTCTTTATGGAACTGTGTAGGATAGTCAATAGGTCTTCTTGATAAAATTTGTATAAGAATTTTCCCATGTTCCTCAAGGATTCAAAAAATTATAACACCACTCCCTCAATGATAGATATAACTTCCTTATGATTTTATTTCCTAAGACAACTATTTGTGAAGGTTCGTCTTGACAATCACAAGAAATAAACATGATTTTACATTGCTCCATTTACCTACTAACCACTCAATATTATGTCCTTATGCCATGATTTAATGACTCCTTAATGGAATTATGCCTTCCTCCAACTTTTCAGAGGCTCCACCAACTTCAAACAAATGGAATAAAGACTATTTTTCTAAAAGTACATCTTTCATAGCCCTCAAATTGGGCATTAACATTGCTAGACTATATTTTCATGTTCCTTTTCTTTTATTCTTATTCCAACCCATACTAGGGATTTTGAAACTCTTAGTCTTCTTATTACCTTCCTCCACACTTATCAAGGACTCTAAGATGCATAATTATTAACTTATACAATGAATGTTATACTCTAGGCCCTTAAGACTGGGCACACACAGTTAGGATTGTGTTCATGTAACTTCAATTTAAGAAATCCTCCTTTAGATGGCTTATTACCTTTTCTTGACTTTTACAACACCGAGTCCTTCTGATCAATTCCATGAAATAGACTCTAGTATTCCATTGAATCATTATGTCCGTGCTACATACTACTAAAATTCTAAAACATGGTATAGTATGGTGTGAGTAAGTGTTGCTATCTATTTTCCATTCCCTGGACACTATGAGAGTTCCATGAACCCTTGAACACCATTATAGATAAGAAGACAATCCAAAACAAGATATTGACACGTGAAAATGGTTTGCAAAATAGTCTCTAACCTCCAAATTTGATATCTCAGTCTAAGAGGATTGTATCACTTAACACCTAAGCCTATAACATACCTAGAGATGGTTCAAACATTCAAATTACACATTTGGAGGGAAACTCACTATTTTTTCATGTGGATTCCAAATGGACTAGTATAAGCTATGACCATATCATTCAGACCCAAGATACCCCTAGTCAATATAGACAAGCAGAAGAATATGGAAATCAAAGAAACTCAAAGACCTGTAAAGGGCACAAGTTTCGACATGCCAAAAGTCGCGCCTTGGCACAGGTAAAGGACAAGAGTGTCGACATGAAAAAGATGTGCGCCTTGGCGCAGGTAAAGGGTGCATGACACAGAGTGTCGACATGAAAATGGATGCCTTGGGCAGGTAAAGGGCGCATGACACAGAGTGTCGACATGAAAAAATGCGTGCCTTGGCGCAGGTAAAGGTGCATGACAAGAGTGTCGACATGAAAAAGTCATGCGCCTTGGTGCAGGTAAAGGGCACATGACAAAGAGTGTTGACATGAAAAAGTTTGCGCTTGGCCCAGGTAAAGGGCGCATGACACAGAGTGTCGACATGGAAAAGTTCATGCCTTGGCGCAGGTAAAGGGTGCATGACAAAGAGTGTCGACACAAAAAATTTCGCACCTTGGCGCAGGTAAAGGGCGCATGACACAGAGTGTCGACACGAAAGATGTGCCTTGGCGCAGGTAAAGGGCACATGACAAGAGTGTCGACATGGAAAAATTTGCACCTTGGTGCACATGTAAGGGTATGTCGACATAAGGATGGATGCGCCAAGGTGCACCTTCAGGAGGCGCAACATTTTGAGCGCTGACAGGAAGCAGACCCTGACCCAGATATTCAGATGGCCATAACTTTTCACAGGGAGCTCGGATTCATGCAAGGTTGGACTTTTCGGAAAGCTTACGAGGTCCTCTATCCAACTACGACTGGATATCTTTAATTGGGTGAGAAAAAATTCTTAAAAATGCAAAATACAGTTCGCCACTTTTTGGGTTTGCTAGGGTTCTCACCTACCACCATAATGAGATGAATTAAATGCAACCTAGAGGTGGTTGGGGTAGATTTGGAATTCCTCTCTCTTTTCTCTCTCATTCTTCCTATAAATTGTAAGGAGGGGCTTCTTTCTAAAGGTTGGACATTCTTGTTTTGCCCCTCCCTTCTTCTCTTTGGCAGGTGAATTTGTGGAGTTCAAACCTCCCATCTAAAACTGTAATGCAACTTTGCCTCTTGGCATTTTGTAGTGTATTGTATCAATCTTTGGAGCAAATAATGCATGTCTGTGGATGATTCTCAACCCTCTCTGTGTTCATTTGCATCCTCCTGATCTTTCACTACAAATCTGGTTATCTGTGCATGATCTTGCATTGCATTTTAATGGTTTGTGTTTATTGGCAAGACAGGTGTTCTTCATTCCTCGGTGCATCACCTTTGTTAGTTTAGGTTTATTTTTATGCATCTTCTTACCCTGTCTCCTTGGCAAGTTAGATTAGGTTTTTGAGTAAACCCTCTACATTTTTATGTGTGCATCTGAACAGAGGAATAGGAACCGGCCTTCATCCGGAGAGCTTTCCCGATTTCACAAGGTCCCACACTTGGGAAAAGCTCCATGTTATGCAATCGCACTGAGAGTCTCAACCCATCGAGTTGCAGACATTCAGGGGTGCTGTGATTCACCATCAATAGTTTTGGCATGCCCGGTGGGACCAAGAGGTCATTCCACAAGATTTGAAGGAATTTTCAAGAAATTTGGACTAAAAAATTGCAGGTTTTACAATTTCAGATTTTTCACCTTCCAGGCTGAACTTTGAAATCAATTTTCAAGGGCTTAACTTGCTCAAAACAAGTCAAAATTTCACCAGTTGATAGATCGGGGGATAATCTTCAAAAGGGTATTCTTAGATTTTTGAGATTTTGACTTTCAAAATTTCATGGTTTTTAGTATTTCAGGTTTTCCCAGGTGTTGAGCATGTCCCAAGTTCCGACACGGTGTATTTCAGGTTTTGTAAGTTGCCTTGCATGACCTAAGTTTCACCTGTACCTTTCGGGGATTAGTAGCTACACAACAATACCCGATAACCGAATTGAAGAACTGTATCTTTCTGGGTCCTTCAAATTTTTAAATTCTATTGTTTAATATTGTCAGGTTTGGTGTCTAGCTTGGCAGAATCTAGCCTTTTGAGGCTCATTATCTAACACATCTGGCGACTCCGAAGGGATAGAATTCAGTGGTATAGCAGCACAAGTTGCCCAGGTACATGAGAAGAATTCGAACCAGGTCTGATACTCGAGAAGAGGGGCTATTTGTCCACTTGCAGCTATCACCAGGCAGAGGAAGGAGAGGAAGAAGACCACAAAGATCACCATCTCCACCTAACCGGACTTTGTCTACACCTCCACCTGGTAGACCTTTTCTCGCATCAACCAGAGTTCTTTGGCCAATCATAATGGCACATCTACCACCGAATCCCTTTGTCAATTTCACTGGCAGCAGCCCACTTGCCCTCAATGCACAGAATCCAGTTCCAATTGCAGCATTGAAGAACATTCCATTTTTCACTGGAGAAAATCATACCACTCCTGGTGATCATGTCAAAGACATTGCTAACGTTTGTGCAATCCATGAGATAAATGAAATGGATGTTGCTGTCAAATTGCTGGCATCTTCATTCAAAGGGAAGGCATTGCAATGGTTTAGGAGCCTTGGAGCTGGTTCTATCCAAAATTGGAATCAGTTATGCATAGTTCTCCATGAGCAGTTTGGAGAAAAGGGAGACAATTTGTCTCTACTAGAACAATTGACAACTATCAAGAGAGCTCCCAATGAGCAGCTGACTGACTTCAACTTCAGATTTCAAAGGTCTTGGGATAGAATTCCAGTGGCCGTTAGGCCAACAGCTGAAGGTGCTTTTCTATATTATCTTAAGGCTTTGAATTCTGATATTTCTATGTTAATTCAATCTATGGGAGGCACAACCTTACCTGCTGCTTATAGCATTGCCATTAGGGCTGAAAACTGTCTTATTCAAGCTGGTAAGCTGGCTCCTAGGCCTCCCATGCCCTTGTATCCAAACTTAGAAAATCCAAGCACTAGTCAAGCACCCACTTTGGCTCCTATTCCCACTCCTAGAAATCAAAGTTCAAATGAAACTTCTACTTCATCCTCTAGTGCTTCAAATGAACTCCAAGAGGTTATGAAACAATTGCAGAACCTTGGAAATGAGCTGGTGACTATCAAAAGACAGCAAGCTCAAAGTGCTAGACCGTATCAGCCTCAAGCGCAGTACCAGGCTAGGCCACCATACCAGCCCAATAGGCCACCCAATCCAGCTGCAAATCAAAGCCAAGTAAGGCCTCCCACCAATAGACCATTTCAGCCCTATAACCCCAATGTTGCATCTACTTCTAAAGCATTAGTGCCAGTGCAAAACAACATAGCTCAAGAGTATGATTGGTGTTTCCCATGCAATGAACCTCACAACCAATCTATGTGCTTCAATGGTGCTTTGAACCAAGCCTTGATGGTGACAACTACTGGCGTAGAGGGTGAAGTGAGTCAAGAAACAAATCAGCAACAAGGGACATCTCAGCAAAACACAGCTCCAAATGATACCGCACTTGCGAATTGGCAAGCTGAGGATTTTTGTGGCATGAATCAAACAATTTCTCAGAGTGTAGCAGCTAACACAAGATCAAAGAAGAGGAATATTGGTGAAGGGCAGTCATTGGCTCCAAGTGATCTACAACCTTCCATCACTCCACAAGGTGTTGGTAAGCAAAATACAGTTCCAAACATGCAAGGACAGCCCAAACCACCTTCTAAACCAACTCAAATGCCAGCTGTTGCTGCCCATGCACAAGAAAGGAATGTGCAGCCTAAAGGACAACAAAGAGATGTTTCATCCCCATTTAGCATCATTGATCAAATGAAGAAGACAAATGTGAATATATCAATGTGGGAATCTTTATCCATCCCAGGCCAAAGAGATCTTCTACAAGCTGCCATGAAGAATTGGTCAACTTCAAACCAGCAGGTCCATATGCAAGAGAATGTCCTCACAAATGCTGCTCAGCCTGAAGGGAATCATGGAGGACAACAAGGTAAAGTTTTGAAACCCCCTCCATTCTATGTTTCATTAATCATTGGGGATAAACTAGTACACAATTGCATGATTGATTCTGGGGCAAGTAGTTCTGTCATGCCCAAGCAAATAGCTGATCAGCTGGGTCTCCAATATGAAGTCATATCAAAGGGGGTAGTGCAATTGGATGGGACAGCAGTAGCAATGGTGGGAGTGATTAAAGGTTTGAATCTTACCTTGCATGCATGCCCCAACGTTACCGTTTTGCAAGATGTGTCAGTGATAGATTTGCCACCACTCTTTGCCCTATGCTTATCAAGGGATTTCACAGCTAGAATTGGAGGCTACTTATCTGCTGACTGGTCACACATGTTGTTCAGAACAAGATATGGTACTAAGGTCACAATCAGATCTGAACCAATTGCAAACTTTCATATTGAGCCTCATACTCCAAGCCAAATCAATGCCAACTGTTCAGCATTTGATCAAGAAGATTATCCAAGCACAGATGAAGCTGACACCAAAGTTGGAAGCATCCCAGATTTGACTCTTGATGAATGGGCAAGCAAGGTACATGCTTTTGATCCCTACCAAGAAGTAGAAGAATCTGAGCTAGGAGTCTATTGCATACATGAAGAAAACCAGCCTATTCCTAGCATCACCAAACCAGACCATAAGGATGACAATGAGGTATGGCAGTTATTTTTCGATGGATCAAGGAGTAGGCAAGGTGCAGGAGGAGGAGCTATGCTTGTTTCACCTCAAGGCATCAAATATTATTCAGCTTTCCGTTTCCAGTTTTCCTGTTCAAACAACACAGCTGAATATGAGGCCTTGATTCATGGACTTCATTGGGCCAGGAAAAAGGGCATAAAGAACTTGCAGGTGTTCGGGGATAGCGAGCTAATCGTCAATCAAGTCAGGGGACAACATGCTACAAAGAATGACCTGCTGAAGAACTACAAGAATAGGGTATGGGACCTCGTTGAGGATTTCGAAGCTTTCAACATCGTGTCCATACCCAGGAAGAAAAATGAAGCCGCGGATAGGCTCGCAGCAGTTGGAGCAACGTTTGATGTGGTTGACAACATCAGAAGGGAAAAAACACAACCACATATCCATGTGATTGTGAGGCCAGCAGTGCCAGATAATAACACAAGTTGGCAGGTGTTTGAGAATGATTAACAGATCGTCAATTTCTTACAAGAAGAGGCTGAATTCTCAGCTAGGAATCAGGACAGACTAGAGCAGCAGTATGGGAATCAAGTAGTGCAGCTGCGGACAAACAAGCTTCCCAAGGGTTTAGTAACATTGGAGTCTATCTTCAACCCTAACGACCAGTTCCGTAAGGAAAAGGCTAACATACAGGTCAAGAGAGAAGATTCAGAGCCAATTCTGGTTGGGGAAGGCAAAACACTTCAAATTGGTAAAGTGGCCACTGAGCAGGAGAAATCAGATTTCATACAACTTTGCCAAGAATTTCCAGATGTCTTCGCTTGGAGCTATGAAGACTTGAGAGGATTCAATCCGAAGTTGGCACAACATACCATAGAATTGGATCCAGATGCTAAGCCCATCAGGCAGAAGCAGAGACCAGTCAACCCTCACATTGAGCCTCTAATGAAGAAAGAGCTAAACAAGCTAATAGAGGCAAGCATTATATTCCCGATCAAGCACTCAAGCTGGGTTGCAAACTTGGTTCCGGTCAGGAAGAAGAGCGGAGAAATCAGGTTGTGTGTGGACTTCCGAGACCTCAACAGGGCATCTCTCAAAGACCATTACCCACTTCCTTCAATGGAACAAATATTGCAAGTAGTATCTGGTTCGGAGAGATTCTCTCTCCTAGATGGCTACTCAGGGTATAATCAGGTAATGGTGAAAGAAGATGACCAGTTCAAGATGGCTTTCACCACCAAATGGGGCACCTATGCCTACAAGAAGATGCCATTTGGGCTATCAAATGCTGGAGCCACTTTCCAAAGGGCAATGGATATGGCATTCAAGGGGTTGATCAATAAAATAGTTCTGATATATCTTGATGACATCACTGTATTCTCCAAAAATGTAGTGGATCACCTCTTTCATCTGAGGCAGGTATTTCAGAGGTGTAGAAGATTTGGGGTATCATTGAATCCCAAAAAATGCATATTCTTGGCTCACGAAGGAAAACTTCTAGGCCATATTGTTTCAAAGGAGGGATTGACGATTGACCCAGAAAGAGTTGAAGCAATTCGAGCGTTGCCATTGCCAAGTCACAAGAAGGCTCTTCAAAGCTTCTTGGGAAGGATCAATTTTGTCCGCAGGTTTGTTCCAAACTTTGCAGCTCTCGTAAAGCCAATAACGCTGATGTTGAAAAAGAGCATGACATTTAAGTGGACATCTGAAGGCAAGGCAAGTTTTGAGGCAATAAAAGAGGCTATATCTCAAGCTCCGACTCTCGTCAATCCAGACTTCTCCAAGGACTTCATGCTATATGCCTTCGGTGGTGGAGACACAATTTCTGCAATCCTGGTACAACAAAACAAAGAAGGATTAGAACAACCAGTTGCTTTCTTCAGTCAAGGCTTGGAGGAATACGAAACTAGGTACTCTTTCATTGAAAAGCATGTCCTTGCAGTGATCAGGAGCTTAAAGAAATTCAAGCACCTAGTCTCAAACAACAAGATCCAATTATTGGTCTCTCATGCGGGAGTCAAGGACTTCCTTCTAAACAAGGATCTGAATGAGAAACGTGCAGGATGGATCACTCGTGTCATGGAATATGACATCGAAATTAAGGTCACTAAGCTAGTACGTGGAAAAGGACTATGTGAACAACTAGCTTTGAGTCGGAAAGTTGAAGCAGGTGATGAAAAAGAGGTTGTCTTGGTACTACAGGATGGTCAAGAACAGGAAAATGATGATGTGCCCACTCCTTGTTGGACTCAGAATATGATACACTTCCTACAGGTAGGCCTATGCCCTCCAGAATTGAGCAAAGCAAAAAGGAGATACTTCAGATTACAAGCCATTCCATATGTGCTTGTTGATGGTGTTTTGTTTAAAAAAGACATCAATGGAGTTCTATTGAGGTGCATTGGGACAGGTCAAATTGAGAGGGTGTTACGAGATTTTCATGATGGAGATTCTGGAGGACATTTTTCCCCACGAGTAACAGCTCTCAAGATAATGAAGGCAGGGTATTATTGGCCCACAGTGTTCAGTGACTGCTATACATGGATAAGAAAGTGCAAGAAATGTGCACTCTTCACAGGAAAAGAAATACTAGTAGAGCTTCCATTGCACCCAATTTTGGTTGACCAACCATTTATGCAATGGGGATTGGACTTCATTGGGGTCATCAATCCAAACTCAAGCCAAGGCCACAAGTGGATTCTCACGGCAACGGACTATTTCACCAAGTGGACCGAAGCAGTAGCGCTCAAAGAAGCAAATGAGTCTAACATACTAGACTTTTATGAAGGAATAGTGACCAGGTTCGGTGTGCCGGCCACTATCATATCAGACAATGCATTGGCATTCATAGGTTCCAAGATTACAGAATGGGCTGTCAAGAATGGAATCTATTTGAGCACCTCTTCAAATTATTACCCGCAGGGTAATGGACAGGCAGAGTCCACGAACAAGAATTTGCTAAGAATCATCAGAAGGACTCTGGATGAAAACCAAAGGACATGGCATACCAAGCTAAAATCAGCATTATGGGCTGACAGGATAACGCCAAAGAGGTCTACAGGTAATTCTCCCTACAAGTTGGTCTATGGGAAAGAGGCAGTATTGCCTATATCATTAGAATTGCCAGCATTGGAGCTCATGAAGCAGTTGGAGTTGTCTGAGTTCGAACCAATGGAGGCCAGGTATGCAGAGTTGATGGAATTGGAAGAAATAAGAGAACATGCAGTTCAGATGATTGAAAAGGATCAGGCCTTAGTAAAAAAATGGTTTGATAAGAAGGCAAGAGCAAGGACCTTCCAGGAGGGGGACCTAGTTCTGAAATGGGATGCAGATCGGGCAAAACCAGGAAGGCATTCAAAGTTTGACGCCATTTGGAGTGGCCCCTACATGGTCACGGGATGTAAAAGTAGTAATGCCTTCCAATTGTCTACATTGGATGGAGAAGAACTCCCGATTCCGGTTAACGGAATCTATCTTAAACATTGCTACTAAAAGGAAAAGGTTTACCCTTGTAAATATTAGCCTAGATTTCAATTCCTCTAAGTGCGTATGCACATTGTCTTGTTGTAGTTAGGTTTCAATTTCCCTAAGTGCTTCGGCACAGGTTTTGTTGCTCTCAGGTTGAATTTCTACAGTTCAGCATGCTCTCGAGAGAAGGAGTTGCGGTATCAGGCTCGGGATCAGATATCAGGTTGGTTTCAGGTTATTGCTTATGACTCCATGCCCAATGGATTGCTAAAAGGCCACTGATCTTCTACCTAGCAGGCAGGTGATCCCGTTGAGTCACCAAATTGTTGTATATATCTTTCCCCCCGGGTAGATATAGACAAGCAGAAGAATATGGAAATCAAAGAAACTCAAAGCCCGATATTTGTTCATGCCAACAGCAGTCGCGCCTTGGCGCAGGTAAAGGGCGCATGACAAGAGTGTCGACATGAAAAATGCCTTGTGCGCCACAAGAGTGCATTCACGCCTTGGCGCAGGTAAAGGGTGCATGACACAGAGTGTCGACATGAAAAATTCGTGCCTTGGCACAGGTAAAGGGTGCATGACATAGAGTGTCGACATGGAAAAATGGATGCGCCTTGGCGCAGGTAAAGGGCGCATGACAAGAGTGTCGACACGAAAAAAGTTGCGCCTTGGCGCAGGTAAAGGGCGCATGACAAAGAGTGTCGACATGAAAAATTTTCATGCCTTGGTGCAGGTAAAGGGCGCATGACACAGAGTGTCGACATGGCAAATTTCGTGCCTTGGCGCAGGTAAAGGGCGCATGACAAAGAGTGTCGACATGGAAAAATGGATGCGCCTTGGCGCAGGTAAAGGGCGCATGACACAGAGTGTCGACATGGAAAAATGTCTTGGCGCCTTGGCGCACAGGTAGGGTGCGCCTTGGCGCAGGGCGACACATGACACAGAGTGTCGACATGGAAAAATTTGTACCTTGGCACATGTAAGGGTATGTTGACATAAGGATGGATGCGCCAAGGCGCACCTTCAGGAGGCGCAACATTTTGAGCGCTGACAGGAAGCAGACCCTGACCCAGATATTCAGATGGCCATAACTTTTCACAGGGAGCTCGGATTCATGCAAGGTTGGACTTTTCGGAAAGCTTACAAGGTCCTCTATCCAACTACAACTGGATATCTTTAATTGGGTGAGAAAAAATTCTTAAAAATGCAAAATACAGTTCGCCACTTTTTGGGTTTGCTAGGGTTCTCACCTACCACCATAATGAGATGAATTAAATGCAACCTAGAGGTGGTTGGGGTAGATTTGGAATTCCTCTCTCTTTTCTCTCTCATTCTTCCTATAAATTGTAAGGAGGGGCTTCTTTCTAAAGGTTGGACATTCTTGTTTTGCCCCTCCCTTCTTCTCTTTGGCAGGTGAATTTGTGGAGTTCAAACCTCCCATCTAAAACTGTAATGCAACTTTGCCTCTTGGCATTTTGTAGTGTATTGTATCAATCTTTGGAGCAAATAATGCATGTCTGTGGATGATTCTCAACCCTCTCTGTGTTCATTTGCATCCTCCTGATCTTTCACTACAAATCTGGTTATCTGTGCATGATCTTGCATTGCATTTTAATGGTTTGTGTTTATTGGCAAGACAGGTGTTCTTCATTCCTCGGTGCATCACCTTTGTTAGTTTAGGTTTATTTTTATGCATCTTCTTACCCTGTCTCCTTGGAAAGTTAGATTAGGTTTTTGAGTAAACCCTCTGCATTTTTATGTGTGCATCTGAACAGAGGAATAGGAACCGGCCTTCATCCGGAGAGCTTTCCCGATTCACAAGGTCCCACACTTGGGAAAAGCTCCATGTTATGCAATCGCACTGAGAGTCTCAACCCATCGAGTTGCAGACATTCAGGGGTGCTGTGAACTGCCAATCAACCTTCATGCTTCTTGATGATTGACATGTCATGCTGACTCCTATACCACCTAGACAACCTTTTCCATCAATGCAACTTGACATCAATGACAACACCAATGACACTAAGCCATGTCCAAAACATGTGTTTTGATTTGATTGAGTATGTCATTATAAGGCATTTCATGAGTGCATATATTTGAGTAATTGTTTCCTTTGAGAGTTTTGAGGTTTGTAAAATCTAATTTTGACACATCTAACACTCCTACAAGTATCAGTAAATGATCCAGAAGGTCCTAAAACCTAAACAATGAATTATATTCATTACAAAAATAGATATCAATTGTAGAATTTAAATGCTAAAAGATTTAGGATGAATACTGAAATCCTAAAAATTACCTATGTAGTGACCATATTAGATTATAAAAAACTATCTCCTAAACCGTGACTTGTGGAGATGTGAGACTAGCTCCATAAGGTGCAAATTGACCCTAATTTCTTATAATTACTAAAATAAATTTAAAGTATAAGTTTTTCATTTATTATTATTTTATATATTATTATTAATCACAAGATAATATAAATAAGTAATAAAATATAAATAATAATAAACTTGTAGGTAAACCTAAAAACAATTGAAACTTATACTTAGACATTTACTTTTGTAAATAGAAGCATGCCAAAAGCACATATAATGCTATACTCTATGAAACATGTACACATTATAGACTGTATGCATTTCATTTATTATGCCCCCAAACCAAGAATTTACAGGCTTGAAATTTCTTTGGTTTCCCAAACCTGAGCCTTGGACTTGCAACAACACAACAATTTGTATGTTTTTGAAAAAATATGCAAAAAATCACCTTCCACCATGGCTAAATCCTACAAAAATGTTCTTTATCTTTCTTAAAACTTTTCAAAGTTACAACGTCAAAAGAACTATCCTCTTTCTAAATATGTAATTTTTTATATTTTTTTACTATTATAAGGTTTCTATTTATATTTATTTCAAACTATGTCATTTTACCTCTATTTTTATGATTGTAAATGCTTATCTTTTGTCGTGTCATTTTTTTTCGACTCATTGAAATTGAATAAACCATTTTTATATTTCCCAAACTAGGACTAATGGGATAAATATTAAAAAAATTCATAATTTTTGATATTTGAGGTTGTTAGGGGGGGGGGGCACTGTGCTCTGTTATTTTTGAAAACCTTGTTTAAATTTTATGTCAAGAAGGTGGAATCATAAAAAAATACTCGCTAAAAAAATCTGTAAAAAAACTCCTAGCCCAAACTAGATGCTCCATCACATACTTTCTATCCACAAGGGTTTTCAAAAATACTAAAGCTAAGAAAAATTGGTGGGGGGCACAATTTAATGTTTAGATGTAAATTTTAACAAAACTTGAGCACCTGTTGGATTTTAGTTATTTGACTCACTTAAACTTAACTGATTTCCAACAGAAAACTTTAGTACATCAGAAACCAAACTCAAAATTCAAATGATTCATGTTCTTATAACATCTTCCAATTTTGAGTGTAATCTATTTCTGAAAAATAACTCATAGAAGTTGAAGATTTTTTATTTTTGAGAAAAATGGTCCACTTAAGACCACCTTTTGGCATGGGCTAATTTGTGTGAGCTTACCCAAGGTAGAGAAGAAGAAATAAAGCTAAAAATGAAGGTTAAGAAGGCAAGAAAGCAACAAGAGGGAAAAATTAGAGATATAGTTAAAGAAGAATGACATGTATGAAGAGAGAAATTAAGGGAGAAAATAAGACAACTGGTTTTCAATAGGTTGTGTATGAAAGCAAAGAGTAGTTGGATGTTCATTAGGATTAGCACATTGATAAGTACTTTGCATGGTGACAGATTCTGAAGAATGTCATCTTTTTAACAAAAAGTATTGAGAATATGGATGAAGAAACTAAAAGTGAAGAGGAATCTTATAAAGAGACTCGAAAGTATCAACATTTTTCAACTAAGGTTTTGCGCTCATGTGTTTTTTGTAGGTACTCTTGAAGAAGAAGTGAAAAACGTTGAAAGGGAAGCTCATATAAGAGCTCAAATGAAGAGGCAAAGAGAATACATCCTCATTTTTGAGGACCAAGACAAGAAGAAGAAGATAAAGAGAAAGATTGAAGATTAAAAGAAGAGTATAGCTGATGAAGATGAAATAATGCAATAGTGAAGGGAAGGAATTAACAAGTGGAGCACAATTGGAAAAGGAAGAAGACGCTTATTGTACATAATTCAAGTCTCTCCATATGCGGAGTATGATGTAGGAGCATCAATGTAAATTGCCCAATTTTTGCTTGATTAGGTCTCATAGGGTGTCTTAGGATGCTTATGAGTCATATATGGTCAATTTGAACTCTTAATTATGTAATAAGTGGTATTTTAGAGGTTTCCCTCCAAATATCGCATTTAAATATTCACATTAGCCTTGTCATGCATCCTAGACCTAGGTATTAGAATGTTAGTTTTTTAGGTGTTAGTATAGGCCTAATGTTAATAAAATAAGGTGGTCATGTAATAAATTCTCTCTCTTTACCCTACCAAGATGTAAATATCACAAATGGTATTGCTATTTACTAGGGTGAATCAGTTGGTTTTAGTTACGGTTTAACAAGTTGTCCTCAATCTCAGTAGATCATGGATAAGGTCAATTTTATAATAGTGGAAATGCCCTCCCCAGGTTGGTCCTTCCAGGTTTTATATGGAGGAATGATTTTGTATCAATGAACCTAAGAGGCTCATGAAGCTATGTATGTTAGGGCTTATCACTTAGAGGAAGATGGGGTTTCTGTCATACGGAAAACTTAGTATAATTGCTATCTTGACACTATTGACGACAAAAATAGTTTGAAATCCATCTCCTAAAAAAAAAATCTCATTTGTATGTGTTTTTTCCCAATGATTAGATCAGACGAAATGATAGTTGATTGTACTCCCGTACGAGAAAACTAGAAGGGGTTAAATTTGACACCTGTTTATACCTTTTTTATGTTTTTAACTATAGACAACATTCTACTTAAATTTTATCCCATACCAAGGGATGGTGGATTTTCTGTGAGGGTATTCTGAGACATGAAGAAAGTTTCATTAATTTTGAGAGAAAATGAATACATTTTGATGGTTAAAACATAGAAAAATCAGTCATAAACCTCTCTTTTGTGTAAGGAAGAAATCACAAAATCTTATGGATCTGGTTGATGGAATCAAAATATATTAAAACACTCTAAAGATGATTTTTTTTTTTCTCATCAAAACAAAACTTTTCCAAGTGGAATGCCGTTTTGAAAGCTTATAAAACTTGAGTTATGGATTTTTGAATGCTCGTTTCCCTGTGACTGTCCCTTTTTTTGACAATTTTTTATAAACTAAACAATTTTTGTTTTATCAAGTGGGTTCTTGTAAAAAATTCATTGTATGGTGTTTATATCCCTTAAAATATGTCAGGAAATTTTTATGATGAAATACACGTGTGGGAGAAAGATATGACCAAGTTTTATTTTTGAGTTCTTGAAAGACCTAGTTTGAAGAAGCCCAAAAAAGTGAAAGATGGTGTTGGGTGAAGAGAATAAGTAGTTGGAGCATAAAAATTAATACAAAGCACAAGCTCCATAAACAGTACTAGGATATACAATTATATTTTATGGGTTATTTATGGTTTTCTCCAGACATGGATGCTTGAAGGGCAAATAGGGTTATTAAGGCTAGTGCAAAATTGCTAAAATGTGAATAAAAGATGATGGCTAAAGTTATGTGGTCTGAAACATCATCTGAACATAAATGAAGAAAATGGGTATCCAAAAAATGTATCAAGAAAGAAAAAATTGGGTGATATTTGTTAGAAAATCCCCTTTTTAAGGGCTACAAGGCTATATGGCGGTCTAAAAGGAAAATTATGAAAAATGGATGGATGAAACTTTCTGAGTAGTTTCGAAATGTTAGATAGATTGTGTTAATCATGTTTATGAGGTTTTTAGTCTTTGGTGAAATCATTTATTGCATTTTGTCTTATTGAGCAACGCGGACCCTATCCCTCACGCAAGTTCACAGGGGGTGGCCCATGCTCCGTTTTCATTTCCGTCAACTCCGTCTCCATTCCCCTCCTAACAAGCTAATGAATACTGCAGCTTTTGCCAGCCTTTGTCGGCTATCATTTCAGCGACTCCTGTCAAATCACCCGCAGCTGTCACACAGTTCCAGTTTGAAAAATCATAGCTCCGCCTTCATAAAAAACACATGACCCACCATAGCCCCCTGTTCTTTTTTTGCGGTTTCCATGCGGTTTTGGGTCCCTGGTTTGAGCTGTTCTCTGCTGCACAACGAACGGATTTCAGAGGTGCTTCTCTTTTACATGCTATTTTGTGCTTCTATGATTTGTGGTTTTACATGCTTTGTGGTTTTGAATGCACTTTTCCTGTTAATATTAGAAGATATACACACACAAAGCATGAGCACAAACCCAAAGCCGTGATATTTGTAGTAGGGGACCAGGGAGAGTAATGTTTCGTCGATGTCAAAGACCCAGGCATCCTTCCCATCTCCTGCTAATTTTAGGGAGTTGAGATAGAGAAGAGCCTGCTCCACGGCTCTTTCTTGATCCACCCTGTACTGTGTGGAGGTCATGTAATCTCCTATGTAGTAAACGCACTCGCCGGGAATTGAACCGAAGTTTCTGAGGTTGTTAAGCTCCATGTTTATTCTCCAGCTCTCACAGCAGTCAAGGAGTTCGATATGTAGAGTTAGAAACCTACTTATTCAAACATTCTCCAATTAATAAGAATAGGTTTAAAAAGGTTTTAATGTTAAGTATATATTAACATATTGCGAGTAAAATGAGCAATTACATTAAACTCTAGTAATTGTGAGGAGCAATGTCTAACTGCATCGCCAAGTTATGCCCTTAAGCCCCCTATACCCGTAGCATTACAATTCTGGTACTGGTCTAGGTACCTCTTGGGCACCTCTGTGTTCGGCTATTATTCTGGGTGCCAGACTGTCATAGTAAAAATTAAAATTAAAAACAGTGCTGGTCTAAGAGCGGCTTTCATAATAAAAACAAAAGATAAAGATAAAAAAAATGAAATGCACAATAAAATGCATAGCAAAATGCATAGAACTAACTAGCTGCTTGTTGTATTGCATCTGGTTCTACTGAACCAATTGCCAATTTGGATGCTCTTGATGAAGAACATTCACATAGTTCTTGAGTTTGACAACCTTTTCCTATTTTCCTATTTTAAATAGATAGTAT
The DNA here is from genome assembly GCA_019776745.2 of Taxus chinensis. Classification (NCBI taxonomy): domain Eukaryota; kingdom Viridiplantae; phylum Streptophyta; class Pinopsida; order Cupressales; family Taxaceae; genus Taxus; species Taxus chinensis. Next base: position 29,173 of record JAHRHJ020001143.1, read on the forward strand.
AAACCTATGTGATATATCATATGTCATGATTCATTTGAAATTTTGAATTATCACAGTTTTTTGTTAATTCTAAGATACCGATATGGCAGAAAACAGGGCTGGATATGGATATGGTGATATGGTATGTATTTGATACGGATATGGCTCTGGATATGCCCAAATATGGCTTGGATGGTCCAGATATGTCTCTAGACCATCCAGGCTGTATCTAGGGCAAAAAACAAGTTTTTAAATTTTTTATTCAACATTAAAACATAAAATCGCCCAGCTTCTTTTAAAAACACTATGAAACCCTAACAAACAGCAGGATCCCAAACTTCATGTGATCATCCCAAGATCCATCCATCTTGGGAACAAATCTGGCTAGGAGGGACAAACACAATTGACCAAAATACTCTATCTGATCATTTACAGGTACATTCAAGTCTGGACAAGGAACAATTGTGACAGTAAATCTAGAACATCTATCATGACATCTGTGACATTTCATTTGGCATTCGGTAGGCATAATATAGAATAATAGATTGTCAGCAGTGTTTTGTGGTTATTTTGTTTTTTATATGCATATCATGTGGTTAATAGATTGTCAGTAGTGTTTTGTGATTATTTTTTTTTTTATATCCATAGTATGTGGTTAATTCTTATTTATCAGACTAGATTTTTTGTTTTCGTACTGCCATATCTGGGGGGCGTGGGGAGTGGGCGGGGGAATTTCGCCAAATCTACATATTTGATATGAGGGTTAATTTTGTTTGTTTTGTCTATAGCTTTTATATTTTAAATATTTAATAAAAAAAATTTGTATGGACGTACCCAAGACAAGCCGTGCCCTTCCCAAGCCATAGTGGGGTCTAAAAAATAATGGCGAACACTTGTACCCAAACCCCTTACCCATACTCACACCTAAACCCGTGCTGGTAACTTGGCCGACTACTACTCAAAACTACCGAGGCACAACAACCGAGAGTTATTAACAAAGCATAACCTTGCATTGCCTTCAAGTAAAGTTTGTCTGCTTGCAGTTGTATGTTGACCAGCAACACAACATTAGTATCAAACAACCATACGTTAGAGGTCTTAGCTACAAAACTAATATGCAACAGAGATATAATCTGGGTGCAGTTGTGTGATGAGTGAATTGTGCGAGGCAGTGTTCTCAAAAGGCGGCATCATAATGTTAGAAGCAAATCACCTACTATAAAAGTGAATGGAATTTCTATACGCTGCACGGTTTATTAAAAAGGGTCATAGGTGAGCTGAAAAACAAGTCAGTAGACCTGTATGTAAAAAGATGTAATTAAAGCTAGGTTTGGGATCCTTTCACAGGATTAAGGCAACTATCTTCAGACAAGCTTGTATGAGGGTTAGTCTGAATCAAATGATTTTTGATCCAATAGATTTGTTCTTCAGGTAGGGTTTCCTTTTGGCACCTTAAATTCATGAAAGTGCAGCAGATGCTCTTGGATCATGGATATATCTGCTTGAGGCAGCTAGAGTGCATGGGAAAGTTAAGCGAATCTTCTTACCATGAGGGAGTCAATTAGTCAATGTGTATTTTGTTGATGGTTCAGCCTTAACTTTTTAACTGACTCGCTAATCGGTAGACAGTCTTGTCCTTTGCTTGGACAGATTTGTTGAATCTTTTGGGATAGTTGCGAATTGGGAAAAAATGAAGGCCTTTCTTATTGTTGGCCAAGATGAACCTCCATTTTGCTAAATAAAATGTAAACTTATAAAGTTAGGTGAGATCATAAGATGCTTCGGTAATCCTTTTAGTATGCAACTCTCTATTGTTGACCAATGGTAATGGATAATGTTTAAATTTGAAAAAAAAGCTTCTATCCTAGAATAGTCACAGTCTCCTGCTTCTTGGGAAAATCACAATTGTGGCGAAATCCTAGCAGCAGGACATATCTACTCTTATTCTTGCCTTTTCTCTTATCAAATAGATTATAAAAGGCCATAGATTGTTTAAAGATTATATGGAGCAACCAAGAGGGGTGAATCCCATTGATAGATTGGTGCTTTTGCACTCTTCCAATTATCTAGGAGGATTTGAGGCTTCCAATAGTTCATGGCATCTCGGTGTTCTCCACTTTATGATTCGGCTTCACCATTGATTTCAAGTTTCAACATTATGTGCATGCCGCAAGGGCCTAAATCCTCCTTGCAATTCAGATATCTTCAAATAGTTTGGGGCACCACAATGTTTCTTTGTCATGATTTGACTACACAAATGGATTCATCATCATGCCACACACATGTTTGCCTTTTGCAAGGTCCTAACTCCTCTCTACGGCATTGCGTGGTATGGCTAGGTGAAGATGATGATTGGTTATAAAGCGCTTGTAACGGTTTTGCATTGTTTCATATCCTCCATTGTATATTAAGGCATCATTATATTCCTATAAAATAGTCATATATTGGAGATAGTGAGTAGAGTGATAAGATAACGTACTACATCCTACCTATTGGATCTTGTACATGACTTTGCATTGCAATTCTGCATTTGGTGTCTAGTGTTTCTTTGTTTTCTTCTATGTTGTACAAGTGCTCTCATATATCTTTTGGATTTTGTCATGTCATCTACATTTTCCACATATAACACATCTAGATTCGCATTTAGAGTGTTGTCCACTGGGTCTCCTCATGGGTCCTTAGATCAGTGGTATTAGAGCACATACTCACTTCATCATATCCTAGTGGTATTGAAGTTACATTCTAAACTTTTTCTCTATTTTTTGTTGC